>VSMD01082828.1:0-14030 GCA_008750895.1 Mirza zaza
TTTCCAAGAAAGGACAGGGCATGGCAGGAAAGAAAGAAGAAGTGCTGACCCTGAGGGGTCACAGTTGTAAAATGGTAACAGGAGGTGGCTGTGAAGTGACTGTGTTTGTTTTTTTCCCCTCGACTAGCTTTATCAGACTTCTCAGAATGTGCTTCTGGTGGATGTCGAGGAGGGTTAGGAGGCATCCTTCCAAGACAACCTCCTGAGTGGTAGACCCAGTACCGGATTTTTCACACTAGACCAAACCAAAGAGCTACCACTCCTAGACTCGAGTGTATGACCATTTCCAGAGCCCATGAGATTCACCAAATTCCAAATGGTACTGAGGCCAGTGAGAAGGATATCTTGAGAGCTGCATAGCAAAGGAAGGAGTGGTTTTAAGACAGAGGCAGAAAAGTGAGTTCCCCATACAGAGATAGAAGAGTGACTTTTCCATACGGGCCACCAAAATGCTAGGGTGGGAATTTGCACTGCAGAATGAGAAAGAATTCTCAACACAAAGATTAGGATAGGTTTGAAGCAAAAAGTTTATTTTACTTTCCAAGAGAGGACAGGGGATGTCATGAAAGAAAGAAGTGCTGGCTCCAAGGGTAAGGGACTTTTTATTGGGGGTGAAAAATGGTAAAAAAAAAAAAAAAAAAAAAAAAGCTATTGTAAAATGATAACAAGAGGCAGCTGTGAAGGGACTGTGTTGTTGATTTGGGTTTTGTTTTTTTTTTCCTTTTGTCTGGCTTTACGGGACTTCTTAAAATGTGATTCTGGCAGATATGGGAGAGGGTCATGCTCCTTCTAGCTACTCAGTACTTTTGAAGTGCTATAAAAACAAACTTTTTTTTTTTGAGATAGAGTCTCACTCTGTTGCCAGGACTAGAGTGCCATGGCATCAGCCTAGATCACAGCAACCTCAAACTCCTGGGCTCAAGCAATCCTCCTGCCTCAGCCTCCTGAAGAGCTGGGACCACAGGCATGTGCCACCATGCCCTACTAATTTTTTCTACACATTTTTAGTTGGTCAATTAATTCCTTTCTATTTATAGTAGAGATAGCATCTCGCTCTTGCTCAGGCTGGTTTCGAACTCCTGACCTTGAGCGATCCTCCCGCCATGGCCTCCCAGAGTGGTAGGATTATAGGCATGAGCCACTGTGCCTGGCCAAAACAAACTCTTAAAGATAACAAGTTAAGGTACAGGTTGTTAATCAAACAAAGAGGCAATTGTGTACTGTGATCTTTCTCTCTTTTTTGTTAGGTAGTTTATTAACAACACTGTCCTTTCAGTGAGCTGTTCCCTCAAGGCTCGGGAAAGTTGCCCAGGCTGGATGGAGTCTTATCTGTGCATGCCCCACATTGGTCTTTATCCTCCTGAGCCTAACAACTCTAACATCCTGTGTACTGCAGTAATTTCTTGGTTTCAGGTTCTTGAGGATAGCATCTCAGCCCTCATGTTCACTCAGTTAATGCTGGCTCTTGTTCAAATGGCAGATTTCTTTCATCTAAGTACTAACCAGACCTGACCCTGCTTAGCAACATCAGACAAGATGGGGCATGTTCAGGGTGGTATGGCTATAGACTCAAATGGCAGATTTCTAATCTAAGTTTTAAAAATTTGGAGAAACTCTGTATAGTCACAAGTCACTTAACAACGGGATGCATTCTGTGAAATGTGCCATTGGGCAATTTTGTCATTGTGCAAACATTATACAGTGTCCTTCTGCAATCCTAGATGGTGTAGACTTCTGCACACTTAGGCTGTTATGGTACAGCCTATTGCTCCTAGGCTACACACCTGTACGGCATGTTACTGTACTGAATACTGTAGACAACTGTAACACAATGGTGAGTATTTGTATATCTAAACATAGAAAATGTACAGTAAAAATGTGATATAAAAGATAAAATGGGCCGGATGAGGTGGCTCACGCCTGTGATCCTAGCACCCCGGGAGGCCATGACAGGTGGATTGCTCGAGGTCAGGAGTTCGAAACCAGCCTGAGCAAGAGTGAGACCCCATCTCTACTATAAATAGGAAGAAATTAATTGGACAACTAATACATATAGAAAAAATTAGCTGGGCATGGTGGCGCATGCCTGTAGTCCCAGCTACTTGGGAGACTGAGGCAGTAGGATTGCTTGAGCCCAGGAGTTTGAGGTTGCTGTGAGCTAGGCTGACGCCATGGCACTCACTCTAGCCTGGGCAACAAAGCGAGACCCTGTCTCAAAAAAATAAAATAAAAAAATAAAATGTAGGGCAGGTGTGGTGGCTCATGCCTGTAATCCTAGCACTCTGGGAAGCCAAGGTGGGAGGATCACTTAAGCTCAGGAGTTTGAGACTAGCCTGAGCAAGAGCAAGACCCCATCTCTACTAGAATAGAAAAATTAGCTGGGTGTTGTGGCACACACCTGTAATCCCAGCTACTTAGGAGATGAAGACAAGAGGATCACTTAAGCCCAGGAGTTTGAGGTTGCAGTGAGCTATAGATGACATCACTGGACTCCACCCAAGGTGACAGAGCGAGACTCTGTCCCCAAAAAAAGAAAGATTACATGTGATATACCTGTATGGGGCACTTATGAATGGAGCTTATAGGGCTGGAAGTTGCTCTAGAAGAATCAGTGAGTGGTGAGTGAACTTAAAGGCCTAATACATTACTGTACACTACTATAGATTTTATAAAAACTGTATGCTTAGGCTATACTAAATTTATTAAAATATAGTTTTTCTTCAATACTAAATCAACCTTAGCTTATTGTAACTTTTTAACTTTTAAATTTTTTAAATCTTTTTTGACTTTCTTGTAATAACACTTAGCTTAAAACACAAACACATTGTATAGCTATTCAAACATTGTATAGCTATTCAATAATCTCTTTATATCTTTATTCTATAAGCTTTTTTCTTATTAATTTTTTTTCTTTTTTACTTTTTAAGCTTTTTGTTAAAAATTAGGACAGAAACAAACACATGTAGGCTAGGCCTACATGGGGTCAGGATCACCGCTATCATTGTCTTCCACCACCATATCTTGTCCCATTTGAAGATCTTCAGGGGCAATAATGTGCATGGAGCTGTCATCTCCTATGACAACAATGCCTTCTTCTGGAATGCCTCCTGAAGGACATGTCTGAGGCTGTTTTATACCTTTTTTTTATAAGTAGAAGGAGTATACGCTAATAATAAAAAGTATAGTATAGTTAATAAAGCAGTAACATACCTGTTTGTTATAATTATGTGTGTTATACTTTTATATGACTGTCAGTGCAGTAAGTTTGTTTACAGTAGCATCACCATAAACATGACAGCTATGATATCACTAGGCAACAGGAATTTTTAAGCTTCTTTATAATTTTATGGGACCACTATTGTGTATGCAGTACATCATTGACAGAAATATACAGCACATGACTGTATTTAAAAGTGAGAATATAAAATTTACTTCTCTGTGGCTAATTGCATTGAAAATCCTTTTGGAGAAGGTAAATAGAGAATTTCTATTCTTATTCTTGGTGGTATCAAAGCTCAAAGACACAGAAGGTAAAACTTTTAATAGTGTGAAATGACATAACATAATGATTTTACCTGCCAACTAAACCTATAATTGAAAAATCAATATTTGAAGCTAAAATATCAAATGCTTTTTTAATCTTATTGATTAAAAGCCTTTCTTGGTGTACTTTATTATTTATTTTTTGGTTTTTAAAATTTTTTTTTCAGTCTCATTCATGACCCTCAAAGTTGATTATTTTTTAAGTGTCAAGTTAAGAAGCAGACATAATTTTAGAACAACAAAATTTAAAAAGTTATAAGATATGATTAAAAGATGAACAATAATGAGAGTCAACCGCACAGATATTTAAAGGGTTAGATTATTGTTCCAATAGTGGCTGACAGTGGAAAACATGAATGGAGGAAAGAGACAGTGAGGTTTATCAGGATGAAAGGATTTGTAAAGTAGACCCAGTGGAAGCTCAAGGGAGACACCTAGAAATATCTAACAAGGGTTCAGGCTTGATAAAGCAGGGGCCAAGGGTTTCCTCTTGGCTCCCAGAAGGTTTGCTGAAAAATCAGCTAGGAAAAGGTATATTAATTGGAGAAAAAGCATACGAATTTATTTAACATGTATACAAGGGAGCCTTCAGAATAAAGATCAGAAGACACAGGGGAAATTGTCCATTTTTATGCTTAGATTCAACAAAGTACAGAGCCATATAGAAATACGACTGAACAAAAAGAGTAAGACCTAATCCAATAGACCAAATGGGGAAACCCAGCAAAACCTATCTGTCTAGAGTTTTCTTGGTCTCTCGAAGCATGTATTTCTTCCTTTTGTGTGTGAGGCAGGACCCTCACTGGAATAGGGGGATCTTACAACCTACAGTCAGATGAGGTAGGGCAGATAAGTTCTTTATGACTAATGTTTACACAGAAAGGCAGGGGTGGGGAAGGTTAGAGCAATGTTTTTAGGTTTTATGGCTGGCTTTGGGAAAAAGAGGTTTTGGTTTCCATAACTCACCTTGGGGAAGAGGGCTTCTAGTTCCTATGGCTAGCCTCGGGGAAGAATGGGACTGAGGGAAGAAGGGAGGAGAAGGTCAGAGAAAAACTTTTGCCTCTAAGGTCTTCATTTTGGGGTATTGTTTTCTGAGCCCCAACAATAATCATTTAATTAAAATCTGGGAAAGTAATGTAACAGAGTTTATGATGGCATAAAGCCATTTCAGAAGATAAACAAAATTAGAAAATGCAAAAGCCAAGAAATATGGAGGGAAATGTTGGGCAGATGGGTAGAGGGAGGAGGGGATGGGTATATACACACCTAATGGGTGTGATGTGTACCATCTGGGGGATGGACACGTTGAAGCTCTGACTGGGGTGGGGCAATGCCAAGATACGTAACCTACACATTTGTACCCCTATAATATGCTGAAATAAAAAAATAAAAATAAAAAATAATAAAGAAATATGGAGGGAGACCGGAGTAGAAATATGATAGTGTTGAGTGAAAGAGCTTAGAAATCAAAGACAGAAAGAGTGAGTAACATGAGTAATGATGTGGTATCAAGGAGAAAAAAGATTGTTTCCTACTCTCAGTGAGACAGGAGGAAATTGAGAAGAATTTCCCTTTGTTAGAAAGGATAATGGGGAAAGTGTTATCACCAAAGAAAATTTAAGTTTCATAAAGGTGAGTTGATAAAGGAAAAATTAGGGAAAAATTTAAAGATATAATGGATTTTGCCCAAGTCTTTGATTCCTTTCTCAGTCTGTTTTATGCTCCTATAACAGAAAACCTGAGACTGGGTAATTTATTATGAACAGAAATTTATTGGCTCCCAGTTCTGGAAGCTAGAAAGTCCAAGATCAAAGTGCTGGCATCTTGCAAGGGCTTTCTTGCTGTATTATCACATGATGCGGAAGGAGGAATGGCAAATAGCACCAGAGAGCAAATCCAGTCCCGTGAGCCCTTTCTATAATGGCATTAATCCACAATCTAACAAATTCCTAACACTATTGCATTGGGCATTAAGTTTCCAACACATAAATTCTAGAAGACACATTTCAACCATAGCAATTCCCAACCAGAAAATTCCTGTTACCAAAGTCATGAAAGACTTCCCTACTGCTAAATCCAATGGCACTTTGTCTTCCCATTATTTGATCTCTTTCAATATAGTTGACTACCACCCCCTTGTTTAAACATTGTCTTCTCATGACTTCTATGCTATCACCCTCTCATGATTCTTTGGCAGCTTCTCTGCCAACCTCCAACTGTTGTTATGCTTAGTACTTTACCCCCAATATTCCTGTCTTACTAGCCAACTCTCCCTATAGGGCATTTCATCCAATCACATGGATTCAATACCATTTCACATGCTCAGGAATTCCAAATTTTATCTATAGCCATGATCTCTGTCTGATCCTCAGACTTCTGTTCAATTGCCTCCTCAAATATCCACTTGTATGTCTAATGATCATTTCAAAGTCAAAATATCTGAAATGATAGTCTTGACTCCTAGACCTAACCTCAGGAAATTATTACCACCATCCACCCAAGGAGTTGTATGGGTGAGGGGGAAACTCCCTTTTCCCAGGAAACGTCCACTTTCCCGCTCAGTGTCACTGAAAGTCAACTCACAATTAAGGCAGATTAATAAGAGAAAGAGATTTATCTACCATGTGCATGGGGAGAATCACAGAGTGATTACTCAATATCCCGGTGGGATCCAGATATTTCTATACATGTCATTTAGAGGGGAGGGGCAGGTGAGGAGTGTAGATAATTAAAATGATTTGGGCCAGGTCTGGTTGCATTCTTGATTGTTTTTCCTATAAAATATTGAGATAACAGGGAAAGGAAGGGAAGTCAATTGTTCTTTTTGATAGTCCAGTTAATGCAGATGGGGGGCAGCCCCCTTGGAAGGCCCTGTAATTCAAAATACTCTTTATACCAAGGAGTCGTATTTTGGGGTGAAATTTCCTGAGCTCCTTCAGAGTCTAGGAGTAAGCTGATTCCTTTCTGTCCCTTGCTACCACTGCCCCAGTTCATTTCCAAGCCAACATTAAGGTTTATTGGCTCTGCTCCAAGTTTACATGCTTATCTCTTCCCTTCTTTTCAACTCTACTGCTATTGCTCAAGTCCAAAGCACTATCAGCTCTCACCTACTGCAATAGTATCTAATAGTTCACAATAGTAAATAGTTATCAATAGTAATAGTCATACTTTTCTATGTTTCTAGATACACAAATACTTAAAACTGTGTTAAAATTGCCTACAGTATTCAGTACAATAACATTTTGTACAGGTTTGTAGCCTAGAAGTAACAGGCTTTGCCATATAGGTTTGCATAAGTACACTCTATGATGTTTGCACTGTTAATGGAATGAGTGACTGAAAGGAGTCTCAATCCATCGAGGCTTATTAAACAAGAGCTTGAGGGTGCACATTTGTGGCTATTTTTTCCTAAGAGATTTTCAGGTTTAGTATTTATACATTTCCTTAAAGGGGGGACGGCATTTAGGAAGAGGAGTGGGTAGGCAGTAAGGTGAATGGTTATATTTTTGTGAAACTTTAGTTAGTAAATCTGTATTTTATATAAGATGAGATGAACCTTTGGAGGAAAGAAGATAGTAAAGGAAGAATGCAAACTTCTGGATAGGTGGAAAAATCTTGTCTCCATTCTGTACCTAGGAAGATAAGTTTATAATCAATAGACATTATCATTGTAGAATCAGTGTAGAACAGGCTTTAGTTTTAGGAGACAGACTTAGATTGCAGACCTAAAATACGTTGGGCATGTCCTTGTTTATGGGAGGATATACGTTTTGAAAAGTTTTGAGGCCAGCAAAGAATTTACTTTTGAATGGTTTGTGGGGGAAGTCATCCTGAGATGCCTGAGGCCTCTTACCTGGAGGTCTCCCTGGAGGTCTGTCTAATGTATAAAGCTTTGACACAAAGTTGTGAAGTAACAGCTACTCATTTGGAAAAGGGTATTGCCTGACTCAGCCTCCAGGCTTAGCTTTCCTTTTGGCACAAGCAGTTTGAGGGTCCTAAGATTTTTTTATTAATATTTTCCTTTATAGTTTAATGACAAAATTGCCTAGCAACACATTTCTCAGAACATATCCTATCACTACGCGATGTATGACTATATATATAAAATACACATATAAAAGTGTATCTTATCTATTATATATTTATATAGACAAATAAATAAGTAAATTTGAATTGTTTTCCCAGGACCAAGGTACAGATTGTCCCTGACTTACACTGGTTCAGCTTACCATTTTCCAACATTACGATGGTGTGAAGGCACTACCCATTCAGTAGAAACCAGACCTTGAATTTTGAATTTTGGTCTTTTTCCAGGCTAGTAGTATGCAGTATGATACTCTCTCGCAATGCTGGGCAGTGGCAGCAAGCTGCAGCTCCCAGTCAGCCATGGGATCACAAGAGTAAATGACCTACGATGTTGGTTAGATTAGGTGTATTAAATGGATTTGTGACTTACAATATTTTCAACTTACAATGGGTTTATCAGGATGGGACCTTGTCACAAGTCGAAGCATGTGTAAAAGGTATATTGACAATTCGAATTGTGTAATTTTAATTGCCAGATATAAGTAAAATGAATTACACTTATGCTTTTTTTATAGCCAGGAGATGAAATACTCCCCAGAGATGAAAATGGCAAATGGTTATATCACAAGTCAAATCTGTGTGCCACTTGGGAGGTAAGTTCAAATGGGCCCCTTATTTTAAAAGACTAAAAACTGTCTTGATGATTCCTGTCATATTTATGTAGAGATTCCTGTCATATTTATGGAGAGATGCAGCCTTTACTCCCAAGGGAAAGTAACAGTCAGAACAGGTATTTCTAACTATAAGTAAAGGTATATGAAACCTCCACTTCTGGATGCTGAATAATACTCAGTTTTCTTTTGTTGTAAGAGAAGAATGCCAAGGTAAAAAGAAAAGGAGGTGTGGAAGGAAGGAGAAAGTAAAGGAAATATGTTCTCATGTACCAGTAATTAAAATATATTAATGAGATAAATTTACAAATTTAAAGAATTCAATTTTAAAATACCAATAATATGATGTCTAAAAGAAACAAACTTAAAACAAAATGATACATAAAAACCTTAGAAACAATTCTTGTTCCATTTCTGAGCAAGCTGCTAGCTCTCTCCCCAAGATCACTAGAGTGGAAAACTGTAGGAAAATGATAAGAAAATGCTTATGAAGTCATAGACAAGGACGGGTTTGCTTATGAGCTTTGACCTAGAGTAGAAAGCAATCCAATGAACAGTAAGAGTATAGGAGAGGAATTATTGGAGGTTTTTTTTTTTTTTTTGCATTTCCTTTACTCCTGCCACAGCTTGAGGGACTAGTGTTCAGGTGTCTTTGGGAATAAATTAGAGCAGCACTAAAATCCTGCACTTGTGAGAAGACGAGAAAACATAAGTTACTAACTGACAGCTGGCAGTTGTTTCCCACCTATACCATTCCAAACTCCACAAGATGGGAAATTACACTCTGGTAAATCTCTCTTTCTATTTACTTCCCCCTGGAGGAAACAGCTGAAGATCTGAACTGTGGAGTTGTTTTGAGGGGTGAGGAGGCACTAAAGTTTGGTGCCTGGGGCTCTCCATCCAAGACAGCATACACTCCTGACCACACTGGAGCTAATCAGGTTTGGAGTCTGGCATACTCGTCCAAGGGGCTGCTCCCTGATAGGGTAGCCAGTATCCCCATGAGAAAATGAATTCATAGCCCGAAATAACAAAGCATTTATTTCACAAGAAGACAACATAACTCAATTACAAATCCCAACATACACAGGACAGAGAACCAAGAACCTTTAAATTAGCCAGTTAATATATTAAAGAACATAAGAAAAGATATTAGCAATATGAAACAAGGGCAATAAAACATTATTTTAAAAACAATCAAAAATAATAATTAGGAAAAATAAAAAAACCCAATGCAGTAGATTGGGATAAATAGTAGAATGGACATAGACTTTTTAAAAATTATCAAATTAAGAGATCAGAATGAGGAAATCTCCCAGTATGAAGAAATAAAGAACAAGAATTTTTTTTAAATATTAAAAGCTAAGAGATGTAAAAAATAAAATTAGAATTTCCAGTATCTACACAATCAGAGTCTAAGAAAAAAGCAAGAAGAAAAAAGGACAAGAGGTAATATTAGAGAAGAAAAAACCCAAAGATACTGATTGGATCATGGAATGCAAAAGAGGGAAGCTAATAAAATTTAGGAATATCATGGGTGCAGTGTTGTGTACCAGTAATCTCAGCTACTTGGGAGGCTGAAGGTGGGAGGATCATTTAAGGCCAAAAATTCAAGGCCACGGCACCCTATGATCACACCTGTGAATAGTCAGTTGACTAGAGCCTGGGCAACACAGTGAGATCCTATCTCTAAAACAAGCAAACAAACAAACAAAAAATATCAAACATAAAGAGAAAATGTTAAAATTTCCAGAGTATAGCAAATAAGCTAATAATGGAGGCAAAATGGAATAGTAAAAATAATCAATCCAAGAGGAAGCAAGAAAAGAAGAAAAGATGGGAAATAAACAGATGGGGAAAATATAATGACAAAGGGGTCAATCCTAAACATCTACGAACCTAATAACAGAGCTGAGTATACAGAAAATCTATAGGATATAGGAGACTTAAACATTATCAACGTTCTTGACCTTATTAAACACTCCACCAAAGTATAACAGAATGTTATTTTTCAAATGCACGTGGAACTTTTAACAACTTAGGCGATTTTCTGAGACATCAGAAATTAAATCTCAATACATTTGAAAATATTCTAATTATACAAAGTGCTGTCTGATCAAATTGGAAGCACACATGTAAACAACCAATGAGACAAAAATAAATAAAATCTACATCTATATGTAATCTATATACTAGCAACACACAATTGGAAATTGAATATTTTTTTTCTCGATACAGGGTCTTGCTTGTCACCTAGGTGGAATGTAGTGGCACGATCATAGCCCAGGCTAGTCTCAAACTCCTGGCCTCAGCCTCCAAAAGTGCTGGGATTATAGGTGTGAGCCAGCATGCCCAGGCTGGAAATTCAATTTTTAAAGCAGTATTAAACATTAAATATTAGAGATAAATTTAATAAAATCTGTGCAAGATCTATATAATAAAAGCTATAGCCTATTACTGAAAGAAACCAAATATGATATAAATGAATGAAGAAATATGCCATGTTCCTTGATCAGAATACTCGGTATAGTTAAGATGATAATTCTTCTCAAATTCATCTATGAATTCAATGTAATCCCAGTGAAATCCCAACAGAAATTGAAAAGCTAGTTCTAAAATGTATATGGAAGTGCAAATTACCTATAACAGCCAAAATAACTTTGTAAAAAAAAAAAAAGCAATAAATTGGGAGGACTTACACTAATTGCAAGCATTGTTAGACATCTACAGTTATCATGACACTGCCATAAAGATGGACATATAGATCAATGGAACAGAAAAGAGAGTGCTAAAATACACTCACAGAGACATATGGTCAGTTGATTTTCAACAGAAGTGCCGAGAGAGAGAATCTTTTAAACAGTATACTGAATATACTGAAACTGGCTCATTACCAGCTTGGGAGAACCTACTATGCAAAGCTCTTCTTATCTATATTCAGTAATGTCATGTTAGTTTGAGCACAGCCCGGTGTGAGTAGTTACACCACAGAAACTGAAAAACACTATAAATCAGAGGATTTTTCCCCCCTCTGGATGGTGTTACAGCCTTAGCAGGTTCCTTATCCACTAATCAAGAGGAAGTCAATACACTGAGATAGAAGGGCTTACCACAGAGACAGACTTTAATATCATGGGCACCATGTGAGGAAATAGGAGGAAGTTCTCAAATCCATTTCCCTGAGAATTTGAGAGACAGGGTTTTTAAAGATAGTTTGGCAGGCAAAAGGCTAGGCAATTGGGTCTGCTAATTATCTAGATTCAGGACAGAATCATAGTGGTACAGAAGTTGTCTTCTTTGCTAAGTTGTTCCTTAGATGGGGGTCACAAGACCAGTAAAGTTCCTCAGTATGGGCCACTGGTCTGGGTGGGTCAGCTGTTCCACTGGAATGCGGGGCCTGGATGATATTTTAAAAACTAGCCTTAGGTTTCACGAGAGTGATAGTATCTATGGGAGCAATGAAGAAAGCTAAGAATCTTAAGTATACACAAGTTAAAGAAAAAAGAAAAGAAAAAAAAAAAAGAAAGCTAAGAATCTTTATGGCCATCAGCTATGTGACTCCTGAGTAGTAGATAATTATAGGAAAGCAAGCTAGAGAACAATAGCTGGTTACATACATGTATACATATATATAATATATATATATTTCCCCTATCACAGTTCCCACCTTGTGGGAACTTTATTAATTTTGTATTAATTAATGTGTGGCCCTTTATTAATTTTACAAAGAGGGGTTTCAATAGCTGTTTGTTACACAATTATCAACATTCCATTGGATGTGTTCATAATTTTCCTGGTGCATAAATTCATTAAAATGTATACTTCAAATGCGTCATTTATTGTACATCAGTTATAACTCAATAAATATGTAAAAATTAAAACAAAATTTAAAACTTAGAAAAAGAGCTAGTCACATGCAATGAAATTGGTATTAGTTTTGTTTTATTATCAGCAAACTAGATGAAAAAGATAATAGAATAGCATTTTCAAAGTGTTGAAAAAGAAACAATACTGACCTTGTACTTTACATGCAGCCAAACTTAAAGGTAAAACTGATGCATGATAAGTTTCAGATCTACGCATGCTCAAAAGTTTTGCCACATAAAGACACACTGAAAATCATTACATCTGATATGAGCACTAATTTTTTGTTTCTGAAAGACTCAAGAGATACTCTAAGAAATGTATAACGTGAAAGTGATCAAATTAAACTTAATACAGTATTTATTTGCTATAAAAATATTTGAGATCAAATACAAAAAAAAGTACCCATTTATGTACCTGTAATAAACTAGAATTAAAGTCTATATATATTATTAATATCACAGATCTTCAGGGTGGATCAAGGAATGTGTAACTCTGCTAAGTTACTGTCTTTATTAGGGAGTGGTGTGTGTGTGTGTGTGTGTGTGTATGTGTGTAAACTGAAAAGTAAGAAAGAGTTAAAAAGAATCAGCCAAACATGTAAAAAAAGTTGGTATAAAAAAAAAGTTGGGCTGGGCACGGTGGCTCACGCCTGTAATCCTAGCACTCTGGGAGGCCAAGGCGGGAGGATCACTCAAGGTCAGGAGTTTGAAACCAGCTGAGCAAGAGCAAGACCTTGTCTCTACTAAAAATAGAAAGAAATTAATTGGCCAACTAAAAATATATGGAAAAAATTAGCCAGGCATCGTGGCGCATGCCTGTAGTCCCAGCTACTTGGGAGGCTGAGGCAGGAGAATCGCTTGAGCCCAGGAGTTTGAGGTTGCTATGAGCTAGGCTGACGCCACCGCACTCTAGCCTGGGCAACAGAGTGAGACTCTGTCTCAAAAAAAAAGTTGATTCTCAACAGAAAAGAACCCAAACTCTGTAAAAAATTTAAAGAGGTTTATTCTGAGCCAAATATTTGCTACCATGGCCCAGAAAGCCTCACCCAAGAAGCCTTGAGCAAGTGGTTGGGTTACAGTTTGGTTTTATACATTTCAGGGAGGCAGGAATTACCTGTAAAGTCATAAATCAACACATAGAAGGCCTATGGTTTGGCCTAAAAAGGCAGGACATCTCCAAGCAGGGAAATACAGGTTATAAGTGAGTTTAGAGATTCTTTAATTTGTAATTGGTTAAACAAATGAAGCTTTGTCTAAAGGCTTGGAATCTTTAAAATTAAGATAAGGAAGTCTGTTAATCAGAAACAAGCCACCAGACATGGACGTATACTGAGACTCAAGGGATCTTTTAAACTGATGACCTGCAGGTGTGGTTTAAGCTTTGCTTTGCATAGCCTTAGGCCTGTTAATGAGTTAAAAAGCATATCTCCAAGAAGTGAGAGGGGCATGAGAAAGCACATCTGACTTCCCTTCTCATGGCCAGCAACTCAGCTTTAGGGTATTTCTGGGGTCCCCTCGGCTAGGGGGGCTTAAGATTTTATTTTAGTTTACATGCTATACTTTGATAACGCATATAATAAATGACTGAAAACATGTTGTCAAGTTTTAGTCTGAAATGTCAGTTCTTGGCATGCTCATGGCCGAAGAATGACCAGACACATCATAGTTAGGCAAGCACAAAAATGAGGTTTATTGAAGAAAGAAAGATAGGATTATAGGGCAAGAGGAAGATACAGGTTTACAGAGCATGGTACATAGCCACAGCTGACCACCAGACCCAGCGTCTCAGCAAAGGGAGAGCCAAAGGAAGGGTGCATACAGGGACTTCGTTATGGACTGCGTCGTTTTTTATTTTTTTTTTTGTCTGTTTGTTTGTTTTTTGAGACAGAGTCTCACTTCTGTTGCCCAGGCTAGAGTGCCGTGG
>VSMD01082830.1:0-10819 GCA_008750895.1 Mirza zaza
TCAAGTACCTAATTGTTATATTACCACTACTCCACTATTTTAATGTATTTTATAATGGTACAACACTTTAATTGGAAGTCTACAGGGGTTACTTATAATGACATACAAAATGAAATACTGCCAAGAAAAGTTATATTACTAAAAAACAGATTAAACAAAAATAGCGTACATTTAAACATCATTAAATTTGAGGCATAAACTTACCAAGGCAAGGAAATTCAAGGTTTAATGCTACAACACTTTTAGTAATGCCCCCTTGTGACTAACAATATTCATCAAATAGGTCTTCTCTGTGAGTGTACTATAACAGGAAGTAATGTTATATATCAGTGGAAAAATGGTTACTACGATATAAACTAAACAGAAACATGAATATAAATGTTATTGACACCATTTAAAAAGAGTAAAGCCTAATTCAAACTGTAATATTGTCTATTTTCTCACTCAATTAAAACTCTTATGAAATTATATAATGTCCAGACAATAAAGTAGCTCCTTGAACTTGGCGTACATGAAGTCGATCTGTCCATATATTTGTGGGTTTACTTTTTAACTGTGTGTAGCTTGCTAAGTCAGCTAAAAGATATACAACTTAATCAAGGTTGCAGGTATCTGGCAAGACATATATTAATATGGACAAAGAAGGACATTTATCCAAAGTGAGAAGTAAAGCAAAAAGATAAGTAATTCTTGAGACTAAGGGTACCCTGCACTCAACTATGCCGATTTAGAATGCCTCTTAGGCAATGGAAGTCTTATGTAAGGTTTCATCACCTGTTATATATTACTACTGAAACATCCCCAAAGTTTTGAAAAGTTCCTGCTTTGTATTCAATCATAAGGATAGATTTTATTGTTCTAAATTTAAAACAAAAATTATAAGAACAAAATATATGCTTCCAATTTAGAATCAAAAAATCAATTAACATCATAGAATAATGTGAACTTAAATTTGATCAAAGGTCAGGAGAAATTTGTTCTAGTAGAAAATAAACATGAAGAAAAACTTCAATTGTCATTTGTTCTATAATCTTGTAAAGGCCATTTTATTTTTCTATAGAAGGTCAGTCTAGGTTTCATCACATTTTTCATATTTATATGGCATTTCAATAATGTTTTATTTGGAGAGGTATGCATGAAATTCCACTATATTTCTTCCTGAATGTGAAAGAAAATATGCTGTTTCTTTATACAAATTATGAACTTGATAAAAATTCTGTATCCTACAGAATAACACTAAACAAACAATTTATCTGTGTACATTGATAAAATATATAGGGGCAAAAAATTGTGTGAATTTTTCTTAATTTCATTGAAATATTTTTTTCTTAATTTTTTCTGGGATGTACTTTCAAATTTCATGATCTCATGTGCCTGAAATAGGAAGATCTCTAAACCTGGCCATAAGGGAGGAATGAGTAGAAGAAACATCAGAGGAAAACACTATTCTCTGAAAAATTTTCTTGTCCCTGAATTTCCAAATGACAGTGCTATTAAAATCTTCAATTCTTTTTTTCATTTTTATTTCAACATATTATGGGGGTACAAATATTTAAGTTCCATATATTGCCCTTGCACCACCTGAGTCAGAGCTTCACGTGTGTCCATCTCCCAGATTGTGGGCACCACACCCATTAGGTATCTGGGTTCTCAGTTCTGTTGATTGGTCTATTTCTCTGTTCTTATGCCATTACTATGCTATTTTAGTTACTATAGCCTTGTAGTATAGCCTGAAGTTTGGGAAATTGATGCCTCCAAATTTATTCTTTTTGCTTAAGATTGCTTTTGCTATACAGGGTCTTCTCTTGTTCCATATGAAGCGTAGAATTATTTTTTCTATATCTGTGAAAAATGATGTTGAAATAATGATATAGATTGCATTGAATCTATAGATCACTTTGGGTAGTATAGACATTTTAGCAATGTTGATTCTTTCAACCCATGAACATGGTATGGTGTTCCACCTGTTTACATCCTCTGCTATTTCCTTCTTCAGTATTTCATAGTTCTCCCTGCAGAGGTCTTTTATCTCCTTAAATATATTCCTAGGTACTTTATTTTCTTTGTTCCTATTTTGAAGAAAATTGAGTCTTTGATTTGGTTCTCAGTTTGACTCTTGTTGGCATATAGGAAAGTTACTGATTTCTGTACATTGATTTTATAACCTGAGACTTTGATGAATTTGTTTATCAACTCCAGTAGTCTCATGGCAGAATATTTTGGGTTTTGTAGATATAAGACCATGTCATCAGCAAAGAGCGATAGTTGACCCCTTCTTCCCACATTTGGATGCCCTTGATTTCCTTCACTTGTTGGCTTGCTCTGCCTAGAACTTTCAGAAGTATGTCAAATAGAAGCAATAATAGAGAGAAACCTTGTACGGTTCCAGTTCTAAGTGGGAATCTGTCCATTTTTCCCAATTCAGTATGATGTTGGCTGTGGGTTTGTCATATATGGCTTGTATAATTTTTAGGTAAGCCCCGACAATGGCTATTTTGTTAAGCATTCTTATTATAAAAGGGTACTGAATTTTGTTTAATGTTTTTTTTTTTTCAGGTATTAAGGGATCATATGGTCTCTGCTTTTGCTTCTATTTATGTGGTGAATTACATTTATAGATTTGCATATATTGAACGATCCCTGCATCTCTGGGATGAAGCCCACTTGTTTGGGATGGATTATTTTTTGATAAGCACATGAATTCTGTTTCCGAGGATTTTTTGAGAATTTTTTCATCTGTATTCATAAAAATATTCATCTTTAGTATTCTTTTCTGTGGCATCCTTTTCTGATTTTGGTATTAGCTTTTTTGTTGGCTTCATAAAATGTGTTGTGGAGAATTTCTTCCTTCTTGATGTTGTGGAATAATTTCTGCAGGATAGGCACCAGTTCTTTGTAGGTCTGGTAAATTTTGGGTGTGAAACAAACTGGTCCAGGGCTTTTCATTTTAGGAAGATCTTTTTATTGCTGCTTCAATTTCAATACGTGATATTGGTCAGTTCAGGAATTCTATTTCTTCCTGATTGAGCCTAGGGAGGCTGTGCGTTTCTAAGAATCTCTCCATTTCTTCCACATTTTCAAGTTTACGTGCATAGAGGTTTTTATAGTATTCATAGATGATATTTTGTATTTTCATTTCATCATTTTTAATTTCTCTTTTTTCATTCCTTATGGAGCTTATTAGTGTCCTTTCATTTCTGCTTCTCCTTAATCTAGCAAGAGGGGTACCAATTTTGTTTCTTTTTTAAAGAATCAACTTTTTTGTTTTATTAATATTCTGTATATTTTTTGTTATCAGTTTCATTTAGTTTTGTTCTAAGGTTTTCTATTTATTTCCTTCAGCTGGGTTTGGTGTTGGTTTGCTCATGCTTTCCAGTTCTTTGAGAGGATTCATTAGATTGTTTATTTGTGATCTTTCTGTCTTCTGGATGTGGGCATTTATGGATATAAATTTTCCTCTCAGCGATGCCGTAGCTGTGTCCCACAGATTTTGATAGCTTGTGTATCCTTTATCATTTACTTCAAAGAATCTCCTGATTTCCATCTTGATTTCCTTCTTAACACAACAATCATTCTGCAAAAGGCTATTTAGTTTCCATGATTTTGTGTAGAGATGAGAGTTTCTCTTGGAGTTGATTTCTAATTTTATTCCACTAAGGTGAGAAGATGCATGGTAAATATTTATTTTTCTAAATATTTGGAGACATCCTTTGTGGCCTAGGATATTGTCAATCTTAGAGAATATCCCACGAGCTTATGAGAAAAATGTACATTCAGTTGTCTTGGGGTAGAATGTTCCATAAATGTTAGTCCCATTTGTTCTAGGTTTCTGTTTCAGTCTATTGTTTATTTGTTTAATTTCTGTTTGGAGGATCTGCCCTGTTCTGTCACAGGGCTGTTGAAGATCTTGGCTATTATACTGTGGCTGTTTATTATTTTGTTTGTTTGTTAGATCAAGTAGGATTTGCTTTATGAATATGGGTGCACCTGAATTAGGTGAGTTAATATTTAGAAGTGTTTATATCTTCTTGTTGAATTGTACCCTTCACCATTATATAGTGACCACTTTGTCTTTCATTATTTTTTGTTCATTTGAAAACGTTTATTTCAATACTAAGTTATCTGAAATCAGAACTGCCACGCCAGCTTTCTTTTAGCTTCCATTGCTCAAAATATTGTTTTCCACCCCATCACCTTGAGTCCGAATGCATTCTTGTGGGTTAGATGTGTTTCCTGAAGACAGTAGATACTTGGCTTGTGTATATTTATACATTTGCCCAGCTTTTGTTTCTTTAGTGGCAGTTCAAATACTTCACATTTCTTAAGAGAATTGAGAAGTGGAGCAGATTTCTATTCATCCTATAAATTGAACTTTGTTGCTTTGCTTTCTCTCTTGAGCCATTGTGGTATCTGGCTTTTGACCTTTAGCTTTTGGATGATTTTCACTGGTGAGTGTTTATTCTGCTGATCTGTTTATAACACTGTTTTACGTTCTTCCTGGGGGGATGATGTTGTCTTGATAAATTACTTCAGCCTTTGCTTGTGTGAGAAGGTATTTATTTCTCCTTTGTTTACAAAACTTAATTTTTCAGGTTACAGGACAGTAGGTTGGGCATTATTCTTCTTGAGAAGAGTGAGTATGGTGTCCCAGTCCCTTGTTGCTTGTGAGGTCTCAGTTGAGAAGTTGGCCATTATTCTGATGGGTTTTCCTTTGTAAGTTACCTGCTTCATTTGCCTTACAGCTCATTGGAGGGCCTATTTGATGGTAATTTTGGTCTGCCTGATGACTGTGTGTCATGGTATCTTCCTGTTTGCAATGAATCTCTCAGGAGCACTTTGAGCTTCTTGTACCTGGATATCCAGGTTTCTATCATGGCCAGGGAAATTTTCCTCCATTATATCATCCAATAGTTTATATAACCCTTGTGTATTTTCTTCTTCTCCCTCAGAGCTGGATATGATTTTTATGTTAAGCCTCTTCACATAAGCCTACATTTCTTGTAAGGTTTGCTCCTTCCCTTATTTCTCTGCTCTGTCTCTGTGACTGACTGATTTAATTGAAAGGTGTTATCTTCAATCCCTGAGATTCTTTCTTCTGTTTGATCTGCACTGTTATTGAGACTTTCCACTGTGTTTTGTAATTCCTTTAATAAATCCTTCATTTAAAGAAATTTTGTTTGATTTTTTTCTTTAATATTTTAAATTTCTTTAGTGAATTTTTCTTCCAAATCCTGGGTTATTTTTGTGGTTTCTTTGTGTTGGTTATCCATTTTCTCTTGCATATCATTGAGTTTTTTTATGGTCCATGTTTGAAATTCTTCTTTCATTTTAGTGTTCTGAAAGTGGTTGATTTCCATTGCCAGAGAGCTGGTATTTCCTTTTGGGGGTGTCGTTTTGGTTTGATTCTTCATATTTCTGGAGTTCTTTTGCTAATTCCTTCCCATCTGGATCAGTTGTTGCTTCTTACATTTATATTTTCATTTGGAAAATGACACACCCTGTTTAGTCTCTGAGCCAGTAGCTGGTGTTTATGGGGGAGATTTGACCACACCCTGTATGATAAGTCACTAGATGCAGTAAAAGGGTGTTCAGAATGACTTCCCTGTCTGTAGGCCATCCTTGCTGGGAGGAGCAAGCTGCAGTGTTGTGTTGTTTTGAGGTCCTGTAACCAGCACTCATTCTTCAGGAGAGACATTCTAGTGTCTCAGGTGGGGGGGGCCCTGGGACTTTCAGGTGTGTCCTTATTCTCTACTTTAATGAGGACAGGTGGGGGAATGAGGCTGGGTAGAGTTGGTTTGGGTGAATTTGTCCTTAACAGTCACAAATACTGTTAGTAGGTCACAAAGGTCTGTTGTCTGCTTCTGGACTAAGCTGCCAGGGAGGGCCTGAAATGGCTCAACTCAGCTCAAAAGTCTGCTTGTGGGGGTGGGGCTGCCTGAGACCTGCAGTCTGGAGCATGCCTCCCTCCTTTCCTCCCTTCCCTATTCCATGGTTTCTCCCAGGCCTCTGCCAGCAAACAGGATGTCAAGCTAGCAGATCTCTCCAGGAAGTGATGCGGGCTGGGAGGTTCACTGCCTAGGATGGCATCCTGAGCTAGAAGCATGGCCCTCTCATGGGAGGAGGGTTGCCCCTAAAGCCTGCTGATCTGCCCCTGAAGGCACACACACCTTAGTAGGCTCATTCACAAATATCCCTTCTGTCTCTCTGGGCAATGCTATCAGGACCTGGGTGTATAGGATCTGGTCAACAGACCTGTCCCCTGGTCCCCAGAGATCAATCCCTGCTGGATGAATGTCTCTACACCTTGGGATTTGCCCCAGTTACCTGGAGTCACCAGGCAAGCAGCACCTGGTAGGCCTTGCAGGTAGGGAGCTCACGGTCTGAGTACCCCTCAGTCTGTTGTAGGGTCCCGTTCTCTGCCAATGCTTCTGCATGGTGGCTAAATTGTCTCTTTTGGCAGCTATGGGTAGGGAAGGGGAAGAGGAGAATGAAGGAATATGGCACGTGCCGGTTGGCTTGGATATGCAGGGTGGGAGGTGCCCCGAGGGAGCTTGTTGCCTTGTGCCCTCTCCTCAAGTGGCTCACCACTCACTGGCAGCAGCCATTGCTGGGCTAGTGTTAGCAGGGCTCTCCAACCACCTAGGAGCCCACCAGCAGTCAAAGATGCAAGGGAGAGGAAATTTGACCGCTTCACCTACCCTTGTTGATGGTCTCCAAGCCACTTGGGGGCCTTTCTCTTTCCAGATCTGCTCTGCAAATTTTTCCCATGGAGTCTCCTATCCTTTCAGGCACCCTTACTTCCAATCCTCATCCAATCTATGTTTGTCTGCCTGTTTATTTTTATTTTTTGACTTTCTTCTAAAATCTATCTTTCTTGTAGAGACACTAACTGGCAGTTTTTCTCATCTGCAATCTTGCCAGTCTCCCTGGTGGTTAGGATTTTAACTAATGAATTTGAGAGGGACCCAAACATTCAAACTATAGTATCATGACGTATTACATCTTCATGAAGCCTAAGTTCCATAATAGTGTGAAATTCTTTGCTTTAAGCCATCACAGATGTCTCAAAGACATTAAGAAAAATATTTTATTTTACATTTCTCTGCGTATGTATTATCTCTATTACTCATCATTCCTTTATAGTGAGTTAAATTTCTAGCTGGTGTCGATTCTCTTCAAACTGATGAGATTTATTGAATAGTTGTTATATAATGTATCTACTTGTAATAAATCTCCTTGTTTATTGTTTATGTGAATGTCTTTATTTTACTTCATATGTGAAGTGTATTTACATTGAATGTAGAATTTTGGATTAAAAGATTTTAATTTGCTTTTGGTTTTCACCATTTAAGAGACATCATATTGCAGTTACTGATAAAAAGTCAGATATCATTCATATTGTTTTTTACTTGTGTATAACAATGTGTTACATTTGCTGGATGCTTTCAGTATTTTGTCTTTATCTTTTGTTTTTACTATGATATATCTAAATATTATTTTATTTGGATTTTGGATTTGATACATTTGTTGTTAACAGAGTAACTTTTATCTCCAAGTTCATGTGTTTCATTAAATCTGCGAAATTTTGGTGATTATTTCATCAAATATATTTTTCTATTGTACTAATTATCTTCTCTCCTTCTGGGACCAAAATTTTATATATTCTAGATAGCTTACTATTTCTCTACACATCTCATAAATTCTAATCATTTAATATCTCCCTCAATATTCCTCAAATTTAATAATTTCTACTGATCTGACTTTATTTTTTTTCCTTTATTTCATCATATTATGGAAGTACAAATATTGATAGGGTTACAAATATTGCCCCTGCCTCCTCACTCCCCCCGATATGTCCAATCCCCTGGTGGTGTGCATCACACACGTTATGGAAGCATACACCCCTTTCCTCCTCCCCACACCTGCCTGCCCACCACCTGTTATTTATTTATTTTTTTTTAGCATTTTGGTTACATTGTATATCTTTGCCTCTCCCTAAGAAAGGTTAGAGGTATGCCCTCCCCCTCCAAAATGCTCATCCCATCCCTAAGGTTGGGTGCCCCCACACACACCGAATCTCTGGTGAGCATTGCCACCATTTGAAAACCAAAGTTTAAATTAGTCAGTACCAATTTGATGGCGAGTAGATGTGGATCCCATTTTCCATGTCTTGTGTCGCCTCACTTTGGATAACGGGCTTATGCTTAATCCAGGATAGAATAAATGGTGCTAGCTCACTGTCATTTCTTAGGATTGAGTAATATTCCATTGTGAGCATATACCACATTTTAGTTATCCACTCATGAATTGATGGGCACTTGGGTTGTTTCCATGACCGTGCAATAGTGAATTGTGCTGCTATAAACATCCGGGTGCAGATGTCTTTATAATAGAATGTCTTATGCTCTTTTGGGTAGATGCCCAACAATGCTATTGCAGGGTCAAATGATATTTCTATTTTTAGCTGTTTGAGGTATCTCCAAATTCTTTTCCACAAAGGTTACACTAATTTGCAGTCCCACCAGCAGTGTAGGAGTGTTCCTGTCTCTCCACATCCTCGCCATCATTTGTTGTTTTGGGATTTCTTGATATAGGCCATTCTTACTGGGGTTAGGTGGTATCTCATTGTGGTTTTGATTTGCATTTCTCTAATAATTAGAGAAGTTGAGCATTTCTTTATATGTTTGCATGCCATTATGCTGTCTTCTTTGGAGAAGATTCTTTTCATTTCCGTCGCCCATATCTTGATGGGATTGTTTGATTTTTTCTTGTTAATTTTTTTTTAAGTTCTAGATAGATTCTTGTTATTAGGCCTTTATCAGAGGTGTAGAGAGCAAATATTTTCTCCCACTCTGTGGGTTGTCTATTTGCTCTACTGATGGTTTCATTGGCTGTGCAGAAACTTTTTAATTTGATCAGATCCCATTTGTTTATTTTTGATGCTGCGGTGATTGCCTTGGGGGTCTTCCTCAAAAATTCTTTGCCTAGGCCAATGTCTGATAGAGTTTTCCCAACATCTTCTAGGATTCTTAAGGTTTCATGTCTTAGGTTTAAGTCTGTTATCCATGTTGAGTGAATTTTTGTGAGAGGTGAGAGCTAGGGATCCTGATTTGCTCTTCTGCATGAAGCTAACCAGTTTTCCCAGCACCATTTATTGAAGAGAGATACTTTTCCCCAATTTATATTTTTGTCAGCTTTATCAAAGATTAGATTGTCGTATACTGATGGTTTCATCTCTGGTATCTCAGATCTATTCCAGATATCTATGCTTCTGTTCTTGTGCCAGTTCCAGGCTGATTTAACTATTATTGCTTTATAGTACAGCTTGAAGTCAGGAAGAATGATGCCTCCCAGTTTGTTCTTTTTATTTAAGATTGTTTTGGCTATACGAGTTTTTTTCTGGTTCCACACAATGTGAAGAATTATTTTTTCTAGATCTGTAAAGAATGCTGATGGCATTTTGATGGGGATTGTATTGATTCTGTAGATCACTTTAGGTAATATTGACATTTTAACTATATTGATTCTACCAATCTATGAGCAAGGTAGATTTTTCCATCTGTTTAAATCTTCTGCAATTTCTTTTTTTAGTGTTTCATAGTTCTCCTTGTATAAATCTTTTATATCTTTCGTTAGGAATACCCCTAGATATTTAATTTTCTTTGGGGCTATAGTAAAGGGTATTGCGTTTTTGATTTGAGTCTCTGCTTGATGGTTCTTGGCATATATGAATGCTTCTGATTTGTGTATATTGATTTTATAACCTGAAACATTACCAAATTTGGTTATCAAGTCTAGGAGTCTCTTGGAAGAGTCCATGGGGTTTTCTAGGTATAATATCATATCATCAGCAAAGAGCAAGAGTTTGATTTCATCTGCCCCCACTTGAATGCCCTTAATACTCCTCTCCTGTCTAATTGCTATCGCTAGGCCTTCGAGCACTATGTTAAATAGGAGAGGAGATAGTGGACACCCTTGTCTAGTTCCGGATTGAAGGGGGATAGATTTCAATTTTTCTCCATTTAGAATGATATTAGCAGTGGGTTTGTCATAGATGGATTTGATAAGTTTAAGGTATGAGCCATCTATGCCTATTTTGTTAAGAGTTTTTATCATAAAGGTGTGTTGGACTTTGTCAAATGCTTTTTCTGCATCTATTGACAGAATCATATGGTCTTTGTTCTTGATTTTATTTATGAAGTGAATTGCATTTATAGACTTGCGTATGTTGAACCATCCTTGCATCTCTGGAATAAAGCCCACCTGGTCATGGTGAATTATTTTTTTGATGTGCTGCTGAATCCTATTCGCTAAAATTTTATTTAGGATTTTTGCATCTGTATTCATGAGGGATATTGGTCTGTAATTTTCTTTTTTTATTGTGTCCTTTCCTGGCTTTGGTATCAAGGTGATATTGGCTTCGTAGAATGAGTTAGGAAGGATACCATCCTTCTCAATGGTGTGGAATAGTTTCTGTAGTATAGGTATGAGTTCATCTTTGTATGTTTGGTAGAACTCTAAAGTGTAGCCATCTGGCCCAGGACTTTTCCGTTTGGGTAGGTTTTTAATTACTGTTTCAATTTCTGAGCTTGAGATTGGTTTGTTTCCTGACTTCAAGCTGTACTATAAAGCAATAATAGTTAAATCAGCCTGGTACTGGCACAAGAACAGAAGCATAGATATCTGGAATAGATCTGAGATACCAGAGATGAAACCATCAGTATACGGCAATCTAATCTTTGATAAAGCTGACAAAAATATACATTGGGGAAAAGAATCTCTCTTCAATAAATGGTGCTGGGAAAACTGGTTAGCTACA
>VSMD01082833.1:0-25150 GCA_008750895.1 Mirza zaza
AAACTGGTGAAACATCAGGTGGTAGACAAAACCCAGGAGAAAGAGGAAACAGCTGTGTCTGGAAGTCAAGGAGTTGGGACAGCCTGTCTGAGTTTACACTTGGCCTCTCCCTCGAAATCACTAGAAATAAGTTATGATAAGTGCACAACGCACTCATGTACAAATTTGGGTGTTTCATCAGAAGTCACTAAAATTTTTAGTGAAACAGAGAAAGAGAGACACAAAATTTTGCAAACAGAAGCGCTAACATCCAAAGAAGCAGACTTAATACAGGAAACAGAAGAAAACTTTAGAAGAAGTATTATTAATAGCATCAGAGAGATACAAGAGGAGATTATAAATATTAAAAAATTACCACCCAGAAGTCTTGGAAATTAAAAATTCAATAGATGATCTGAATGGCAGGATTGACATACTTGAAGAAAGAATGAACAATCTAGAAGATCAAATTGAGGAATTCTCTGAAGAAACAATACAAATGACCAAACAGATAATAAATAAATAAAGGTTAAGAACTATAAAGAATAGATGCAGAAGCTACAATATTTATTTGACAGGAATCCCAGAAAAAGATAATAATGAGAATGGAGCAGAGGACATAATTAAGGAAATAATTGATGAAAACTTTCCAGAGTTAAAGAAAGATTTAACTCTTGAGATTGTCAGTGTTTACCAAATACCCAATAAGACTGATAAAAGGAGACTCACTCTGAGACACATCTTGGCAAAATTTTGGAACTCTAATAATAAAGAGAAAATCCTAAGAGCTTCCAGAGAAAGAAAAGAAATAACCTACTAAGGAACAAGAATCAGATTGACAGCAGATTTATCTCTGGACATCCTGGATGCTAGAAGTAAATGGAGTGCTGTGATAAACGTTCTGCAGTATAAAGGTTTTAAAAGTAGACTTCTATATCCAGCCAAATTGGCATTTGATTTTCAGGGTAAAACAAAGATATTTCTTGATATAGAAGAATTTAAAAGGTCTATTTCTCGAATACTCTCTTTGAAAGAATTACTGGAGAATATACTTTAGCAATCTAGAGTGACGACAAACACCTATACATAATATGCTTTCTTCCCACCAACATGTCCAAAAATCAACAAGTAAAACTAGAAAATAAAATAGTACATCTCAGCACAAAAGGATGGACATCTAACAACATACTTTGGGATAAGGGGAAAGGAGGTTGTAGATATTACCTACATATTGACAATTAAAAAAAAAAATAAGCTGCTCTAAAGGCAGTGAGTTATTTTAATTGATTGTGTACAGTTAGAACTCTTCATTCTACTCTTTCTCTACTTCTCACTACTGTTCTTGACTAGCCTGAATCATAGGGTTTACCTTTTTATTTCCCATCTGTCAAAGATCATTGTCTTCTGTTGCCTGATATACAGTGTTTTGGTTTTCTTAAAAAAAAAAAAAACAAAAAAAAAAAACATTGTTTCCCATCCAAGTACTAACTAGGTCCAACTCTGCTTAGCTTCTGAGACCTGGTGAGTTCAGGCTGGTATGGCTGTAGACAAAATCATTGTTGCATATGTTTTTTTCCAACTTGTATTTTATCAGAAGGGAGGATAAATCTGGTTCCTTTTACTCCATTTTGTTTAATGTAGTATTTTATATTTTAACTCTTGATTCTATAAAAAATGAAATTGGTGAAAGCATTTCTCTAAGCATGCTTAAAATCTTCTGTTGATTCTTTTAAAAATATATACTGATGGAGTAGAATATTTTGCAGTGGTCAACACAAAGAACTTTTGAAAGAATGGTAGCAAATATCAAACAAGGAATTCCAAGTCAGTCTACATGCAAAAGGGACAGAAAGGCAGAAGTCATTTTAAATCGAAAGCAGACATACTAGCAAAGAAGCTCATTCTTTTATTTTTTTTTTTTTCATTTTAGACCTTGTTTTTGCATAAGAAAGAAAGCTCATTCTTGAAACTCAGTTAAAAAGCCACAACAAATTATTAAATATAAATGTCTCTCTAATTGTACTTCCATGTCATTTTGAGTAAAAAAAACCCTTTTAGGCCGGGCACGGTGGCTCACGCCTGTAATCCTAGCTCTCTGTGAGGCCGAGGTGGGCAGATCATTTGAGCTCAGGAGTTCGAGACCAGCCTGAGCAAGAGCGAGACCTCATCTCTACTATAAATAGAAAGAAATTAATTGGCCAACTAATATATATATAAAAAATTAGCCGGGCATGGTGGCACATGCCTGTAGTCCCAGCTACTTGGGAGGCTGAGGCAGCAGGATTGCTTGAGCCCAGGAGTTTGAGGTTGCTGTGAGCTAGGCTGACGCCACGGCACTCACTCTAGCCTGGGCAATAAAGTGAGACTCTGTCTCAAAAAAAAAAAAAAAAAAAACTCTTTTATATTTGATCCCCTCCCCCCAAAAAATGTAGTCCCCATGTGACGGTAGTTCTATTGTTTGAATTTGTGATTTAAAAATTATAAAGTGACAAAAGATTATTGTCAATTTAGTAACTTTGAATTTATTCTAGTTTGTTAAACATATTAGCATCTATAAACACATGATAAAGCATGATTTATATATTTTTTTGACATTTATTTATCTACAAATAATTCTGGCATTCACATGAATTGAGAACTCCTTAAGAATTCCAGACTCCCATAGATATCTGAAGCTTGAAAAAGTGAATTTAGGAAAATAACTGTAATTAATTAACTGTATATATGTGTGTATATATATGTGTGATAAATGGGATAACTATTTAGGTTTACTAAATATATATGTAGCATAATAAATAATGGTTATAATAAAAATAAATAAATATAAACTCATAAATACCAAATTTATTATGTTTAGATTCTTATCATCTAATTTTCCTTGACTCTCTGGGGAAAGAAACAAAAAACACTTTGGCTATTTTAACCTGAAATGTATAAACTGGAGTAGACCCAATCTCTCATAGTCATCTCCTTCTGCCAATCTATAGTCAATTATGGTTATTTAAGTTATATTGGGGGTAAGAAAGGGGATGATTTCCAATCTCAAATAAGGTTTAGTTAACTAGTGATATATAATCTTGAAACAAAATTATAATTTATGCATCCAATTTATATAAGAAGGATGAGGTTTTTTGAGATCTAAAACATGAAATATGGAAAAATTCTTGAGAATAGAAGTAGTGGTTTCTTTCTTCAAAGAATAAATTTATTCTCCTTGAATCTTTTATTTTCTTCAAATGAGTCCTTATAAAGATTCTCAGGTCTTTAATAGAAATCATTGAAATAATTAAAATTTGCACATATCAAATCAGAGCTCATAGAAAAACAGGGCAAACATTTCAGCAAATGCAATAGAAAAAAAAAAGTCAGACATAATATCTGTTCACTGAGCACTACCAAAATGTTACATATCAGGTCCAGGCAAATAGCTACAAAGAATCACCCTTAAATCTTTTCGAAGATTAGGATCAATAATAAATTAAGCAATAAAACACAGGGAACACTTGCAGCTTTCCATACTCCTCTAAATCAAACAGCAACAATCACAAAAATGTAGCTTGCATTAATGTCTGTTGAATCAAATAGATATTTTTCTCTCTTCTCTGCCCTGTAATTCCAATGTTGTAGTAAGCTGACCTTTTTCTGTTGTTATTCTCTGATATATCTAGCATGTAGATATGTATTTATACACTTATTTGTTGAAATGATGCTGACACATTTTTAAACTACATTCCATGATCCTATTTTTAGAATATTCCCTTGTTTTTTTAATGTATATCAGCAATCCTTGATTATTGGTTGTTTTCTAGAACCTGAAGAAATCTAACAAGGATGTGGCTTATTTTATTCATCTTGCCTGGGGCCATCTCAAAATTTGCAATAACTTTTAGGTTTCTTTATCCTTTCACTGTATTTCATTTATCCTCTATTGGATGAATAGTATACAATTGCTGCCTTTAATGACCTTAGATTGTAGTGGAATGATAAAATAGGCATTATAAATGATAGAATGAAAGATTAATGAGTCCCAAGATGGGCATTAAATTAGGTGGTATTTCCCAGAAAAATGAAGAATAAGAGCAAGAACAAAGAAAACAGTTATAAAATTTGGTCATAATCAAGTTTTATCAGTCTATACTTAAGTTAATTTTCTTGTATCTCTGAGATTTTGAGTTTTTACCACTAAATATGTGGTATGTGTTGGTCATATTTAAAAATATAATATGAAGCAGGGTAATCTAGAAAGAGCTATGGATGGATAAAATGATAGATGTAGAAAAGTACAGGGAAGGTCCAATAGCACAAAGCCCAAATTATTTTGAAGTATCATATATATAGGAAAGTTCATAGAGAAAAATATGAAATACAAAGCTGAGGCAACATCAAAAAAATTGTTAAATACCAGTCAATGTGTATGGAGAGTACTCAGTTGTCAAATCAGTACTATTGAATGGTTTAAGCAGGCCTCATTTCTTAAGTAACCACAAAGGATTATATATAGCCAGATTGGCCTCCAATGATGTTACTTGCTCTGTAAAATTGCCCATGATAAATTTTTTCCATATATATGTCTTTTATACACTTATTAAAAGAGAATTACATTTTATGTTAGTAATATTATACATAACACTCATATATGTATGTATAAGTGAGGAAAAAACACATATGCCTTTGTGCATGGGTATAATTTTCAGTTTACATAGCAATACTCAGATCAGTGCCTGCACAATGTTGATATTTAATAATTAACTTTGGTACAAGAAAAAAACATTAAGAAATATCTTCAAGTAATAGCTAGTTCTTAGTTCATTTTTCTGTTAAAATATAAAAAATTGTTAAACACAAAACCTAGTTTGCCATTTGCAAATTCAAAATACAGTTTACCTGGTTTCTCTTTAACAAGATAATTTGGCTTATATTCCTTTAATTTTTATAAAACTGGATTATAGGGGGAAAATGAAAATTTCTACAGACCTCACTTTTGCACATTATGAAAAAGAATCACACACTAGTATGTTGCAATAATGACTGTATAAAATTATTTTGATAGCTGAGCATAAATAAATACAAAATGGAAACAAAAAAGATTTGGTGTCTTCTGAGTATAAAGCATTTTACATTAATAAACCTACCACATTTCTCAGCATTCCTATAACTTAGAAATGAATAACCCCATTTTGGCTGGGTGTATTGACTTACACCTGTAATCCTAGCACTTTGGGAGACTGAGGCAGGAGATTAATTGAGGCCAGGAGTTTGAGACCAACCTAAGTAAAGTGGTGAGATTTTCATCTTTACAAAGAGATAGAAAAAATTGCTGAGCTTGGTGGCATGCACCTGTAGTCCCAGCTACTTGGGAGGCTGAGGCACGAGGATCACATGAGGCCAGGAGTTTGAGGTTGCAGTAAAATAAGATGACACCATTGCACTCTAGCCCAGGCAACAGAGCAAGACCTCATCTCAAAATGATAATAACAAAATAATAAATAAAAATAAAAATAAATGAACAAGCAAATAAAATAAAAAGGTCTGGAATGATACAAACATATTAAAAAATAATTGAAAAACTCATTTCACAGATCAGAAAACTCAAGCTTAGACATCCTACCATATATATGTAGAGTAAATGTAGTAGAGATGGAAATTTCAGCCATATCTGACTGACTCATCAAAACCATACATTACCACAACATTGAGAAGGAAGGAATCCTTCCTAACATGTTTTATGAAGCCAACATCACCCTGATACAAAACCAGGAAAGGATACAACAAGAAAAGAAAACTACAAACAAATATCCCTTATGAATATAGATGCAAAAATTCTCAACAAAATCCTAGCAAACCAAATTCAGGTGCTTATCAAAAAAATAATCAATGATGATCAAGTGGGCTTTATCCCAGAGTTGCAGGGATGGCTCGACATATGCAAATCTATAAATGTAATTCACCACATAAATAGAAGCAAAAACCAAGATCATATGATAGCCTCAATAGATGCAGAAAAAGCATTCAACAAAATTCAGCACCCTTTATGATAAGAATGCTTAGCAAACTAGGCATAGACAGGAATTACCTCAAAATGATGCAAGCCATATATGACAAATTCACAGCCAGCATCGTACTTAATGGGGAAAAATTGAAAGCATTTCAGCTTAGAACTGAACCAGACAAGGTTGCCGTCTATAATCACTTCCATTCAACATAGTGCTGGAAGTTTTAGACAGACCAATCAGATAAGATTAGGAAATCCAGGGCACCCAAATGGGAACAGAAGAGGTCAAACTATCACTCTTTGCTGACAATATGATTTCATATCTAGAAAACCCCAAAGATTCTGCTATGAGACTAACAGAATTGATAAATTCAGCAAAGTCTCAAGTTACAAAATCAATGTACAGAAATCAGTTGCATTCTCATACGCCAACAACAGTCAAACTGAGAACCAAATCAAAGACTCAATACCCTTCACAATAGCAACAAAGAAAATAAAATACCTAGGAATATATTTAACAAAGGAGGCAAAAGACTTGTACAGGGAGAACTAGGAAACACTGAGGAAGGAAATAGCAAAGAATGTAAACAGGTATAAAATCATACCATGCTCATGGGTTGTCAAAATCAACATTGTTAAAATGTCTACAGGACCCAAATTGACCTATGGATTCAATGCAATCCCTATTAAAATATCAACATCATTTTTCGAAAATCTAGAAAAAAAATTTGAGCTTCGTATGTAACCAGACAAGACTCCATATAGCAAAAGCAATCTTAAGCATAAAGAACAAACTAGGAAGCATCAATCTACCAGACTTCAAGCTATACTACAAGGCTATAGTAACTAGTGGAAGGCCATGAGACTAGTGGAATCGATAAACAAATTCAGTAAAGTCTTAGGTTACAAAATCAATGTACAAAAATCAGTAGCATTCCTATAAGCCAACAACAATCAAACAGAACTAAATCTAAGACTCAATATCTCTCACAACAGCAACAAAGAAAATAAAATACCTCATAATATATTTAACTAAGGAGGTAAAAAACCTCTGCAGGGAAAACTAGAAACACGAAGAAGAAAATAGGGGATTTAAACATGTGGAAAACCATACCGCTTTCATGGGTTGGCAGGATCAACATTGTTAAAATGTCTGTATTACCCAAAATGATATACAGATTCAAAGCAATCCCTATTAAAATATCAGCATAATTTATTGCATATCTAGAAAATATAATCCTGTGCTTCATGTGGAACCAGAGAATACCCCATATGTCCAAAGCCATCTTAAACAAAAAGAAAAAATTGGAAGGCATCAATTTACCAGACTTCAAGCTATACTACAAGGCTATAGTAACTAAAACATCACTTTACTGGCATAAGAAAAGAGACATAGACCAATGGAACACAACTGAGAATCTAGTTATAAAATCATACTTACATAGCCATCTAATCTTTGACAAAGCAGACAAAAATATACACTGGGGAAAAGAATCTTTATTCAATAAATGGTGCTGGGAAAACTGGAGGCCCACATGTAGAAGACTGAAACAGGATCTGCACCTTTCACCTCTCACAAAAATCAACTCATGGTGGATAACAGACTTAAACATAAAGTACGAAACTATAAGAATTCTAGAAAAATTGTTGGAAAAATTCTTATAGACTTTGACCTAGGCAAAAAATTTATAAAGAAGACCCCATAGGCAATCATGACAACAACAAAATAAATAAATGTGACCTAATCAAATTAAAAAGCTTCTGCACAGCCAAGGAAACAATCACAAGAGCAAACAGACATCCTACAGAATTAGAGAAAGCATTCGCATGTTACATATCCAATAAAGGGTTGATAACTAGAATCTACATAGAACTCAGGAAAGTGAACAAGAAAAAAATCAAACAACCCTATCAGAAAGTGGACAAAGAACATGAAAAGAAACTTTTCAAAAGAAGATAGATTAATGGCCAAGAAACATATGAAAAAATAGTCAACATCTATAATCATCAGGAAAATGCAAATCAATGCTACAATACCACATAACTCTAGGTGAGAATGGCCTTTATCAAAAAGACCCCACACAATAAATGTTGGTATGGATGTGGAGAGATAGGAAGACTCATACACTGCTGGTGAGACTGCAAACTACTACAGCCTCTGTGGAAGGTAATATGGAGATACTTCAAAGAGCTACAAGTAGAGTTACCATTTGACCCAGCAATTCCATTACTGGGCATCTACCCAAAGGAGCAAAAGACATTCTATAAAAAAGACATCTGCAGTAGAATGTTTATAGCACCACAGACAATTCACAATTGCATAGATGTGGAAACAACCCAAGTGCCCATCAATACATGAGTGGATTAATAAAATGTGGCATATATATATATATATATATATATATATATATATATAATGAAGTTCTGCTCAGCCACAAAAAAAAAAAAAACAAACAATGGTGATCGAGCACATTTTGTATTATCCTGGATAGAGCTGGAGACCATTCTACTAAGTGAAGTATCACTAGAATGGAAAAGCAAGCACCATATATACTAACCATCAAATTGATATTAACTGATGAATACTTAAGTGCACATGTGATAGTAACATTCATCAGGCATCAGGTAAGTGAGAGCGGGGAGGAAAAGATGGATAGATTCACACCTAATGTGTGCAGTGCATACTCTATGGAGGATGGACACCCCTGAAGCTCTGACTTGAGTTGAGCAAGGACAATTTATGTAACCTAAACATTTGTACCCCCTTAATATACTAAAACAAAAATAATTAAAAATTAAAAAAATATATTAGTTTTTCATTAGCCATGGCACCTTATAAAACTTTAACCAATATTTATTTCACATGTATACACAGCCCAATGTACAGAAATTATTTATCTACCTGAGATAGCTCAGAAAATCATTTAACAAACACAAGTCATGTTAACTGAAGCAAACTTTTGGCTAGCAGGACCATATAAATAGAAGAGTCACATATATTAATATTGCTACTTTAAGCATTTATATATATGGATCGTTCATGTCAAATCGTGCTGGAACCAAAATGATCCTATAGGTAGAGTGTTGATTCCTAATGAGCATTTGTTACCCTGCTCATTTCACCTGTGAGTTTTCTTTGTTAATCACAGCCAGGCACATGTGCATTTACTGAGATACACAAGCCATCCATCCCAAAGCATTAAATCTATAAATGATGATTATTTCAGAAGGATTTTTTACCATACTGTGAATATAAAATCTCATACTTCTGACTATATAGTAAAATATCATATGAAGCTAGGTAAAAAGAAACAGATATTGATTTTTACTTTATCTTATGGAATGTTTGAGAGGCAGTTGTTTCATAGATGAAATGAAACAATATCATGCTACACTTTCTCAAAAACAAACTTAACATGTACTTTGGGAAATAAAAACAACAAAATGTATTTCTGCTGACACTTAATTCTACCAAAGTTAAACCAGGAGAGAATAATGGAGTTGTCAGATAACATTGCAATGCAAAGGAAAACTGTAACATAGCAATTTTTCCCCAAAATGGGATTCCTGGTGACATCATTGTTTAGATAAAACATACAAGTGCCAAACACAGAAAGAAATACGTGTTATGTGTTTAGCACTGGTTGGACTACCTCATGTTTTGGCTAGATTTCAATAATAGAAAGGATGTAGATGGAGAAATACCTTAAACACATTACCTTAAATCAAGTGAATATGTGCAGTGAAATACTCAAGCCAGAATTCTGTTTAAATACACATACACACACACACACACACACTCGGATAAAGAAAGGAAGAGGGAGAGAAATATAAACAACTAAATGAAATCTGATACAGGTGTACTTATATGTAGGGAAAAGACAGCATGTGCAGAAACACTGAAACAAAAAAAGCATTACTATAATTCCTATGAAATCAATATATATAGAGAAAAACTTTATAGCAATATATATTGCTATGAATTATCACAGAACCACCAGGGCATGTCTGACATCTCTAAGCTACAAATCAAAGGCTGAAATCTTAAGGCTGAAACAGAGAATAAAGTCATTAATATATTAACATTTCTAAAACCAATTAAACACAGAAACATTGATACTAAATGTGAATTAGCAGCAATAAACATGAAGATACTTTATAATTGTGAAAAAGTACTTTAATAATAGATAATTTTACCAATTTACCGACACAACAGTAGTATTAATAAGAAATAGATATGTGTTGACACATAGATATTTAGTGATACTTCATCATCATTACCATATTACATACAAAGTAACTGGAATCAGATCCTCCTTGTAATTCTCTTTGGCAGTAATTACTTCCAAAGAAACAATAGAATAATGTTGCTTAAATTTATCAACTGTTATACCCAGTCATCTGTCATTCATATTCTAACACAAAATGAGGAGACTTCTTAGATTTGTCTCAGAACCTTCATTAGCTCAGGATGTTATCTGCAGGCTTCAGATACCTGAGAGGTGCCCTTTTAAAGAAGAAATGTAGTCTATTTATTTACATTGATTATTAGCAGATCTTCTAGATACTTACATAAGTAAATAAAATGACCAACTACTATTAAGATACAAATTTCCTCTTATAAGCTTAAATAATGGACATAATTATTAATATAAAAGGTCATATGGCAATTTTCATTCCAAAAAGGAAATCGGGTAATTTTAAAAGATTTCAAACTCATAGATTAAACTAATGAAGAAACAATAATGAAGGAGGGAAGTAAGTAAACAGACAAAATTTCTGGTTTTACAAGAGAAGAATCAAAAAATAGTCTTTATTGTATAAACAAAAATGAAAAGTGTAGAATATTAAATGGGGAACGTGTAGATTCTAGAATTCAAAAATTGCCATAGTAACTTGCACTCTCATTAATAGGTAGGTTTTCTTTCCCCACCCCTTGAATTTGGGCAGTCTTTGGGGTTGCTTTACTGACAATAGAAGTGTCAGTCTGTAACTTATAACAGAAGTGATGCTGTGTGAGTTCTGAGCATAGGCTTTGCAAAGCCCTGCAGCTTCTGCTCTCACTTGGAATCTCGATGACATGTCAGGATGTTCCAGGCTACCCTGCAGAATGAAGAAAACACATGGTCTAGGTGTTAGTATCACCCAGGCCAACATCCTGCCAACTGCTGAACATGGGAGTGAGGCACTGTGGAGCCTCCAACCAATATCTGACTTGCGAGATGTGTGGGGAGGCCAGCAGAAATCAGCTAAGGTAACAAACATGATTGTCTTCTAAAAAAATAGTAGTTGTTCTAAGCCACTAGATTGTTAGTTACCCAGCAAAAGGTAACTGATACAGGGAATGTGTCAAGATAGCAGCTAGTGAAATTAATACTGCTATGTTTCAAAAAAAATAATGTATACTCAATATCTAAAATTAACATGTATGTCTCCTATTTTTTATAACATATCTTATATACATCTTGTAATTTTCAAGCTTTACATTATTTTATTGACCAATAAATACTTTTTAAGTGCCTAATATATGCCAGGAAAATATGCTGAAGTGAGAAGTGTTTTATGAATCCTTTTTTTCTTTATCAGTACTTGTATACTTTATTTTTTATTTCTGTTTTTCAACAAAATATGAGAGTACAAACACTTTGGTTGCATTTTATATCTTTGCCTCTCCCTAGCAAGTGTTAGAGATATGCCCTTCCTCTCCACAATGCTCACCACATCCCTCAGATGTGGGTCTATCCCCCCAACCCCTGAATTCCTGGTGAACATCACCACCATTTGAACACCATAGTGTTAATCAGTCAGTACCAATTTGACGGTGAGTACATGTGGAGCCCATTCTTTCGATCTTGTGTCACCTCACTTCGGACAATGGGCTCAAGCTCAATCCAGGTGTTAGTTCACTGTCATTTCTTAAAATTGAGTAATATTCCATTGTAAACATATACCAAATTTTAATAATCCACTCATGAATTCAAGGTCATTTGGGTTGTTTCCACATCCTTGCAGTAATGAATTGTGCTGCCATAAACATTCAGGTGCAGATGTCTTTATGTATACAATGTCTTATGCTCTTTTGGGTAGATACCTTATAATGCTATTGCTGGATTGAATGGTATTTCTATTTTTAGCTCTTTGAGGTATCTCCAAATTCTTTTCCACAAAGGTTGCATAATTTGCAGTCCCACCAGGACTGCACCAGGAGTGTAAGTGTGTTCCTGTCTCTCCACAACATTGCCAGTATTTGTTGTTTTGGGATAATTTTGTATAGAACCAGAAAATACCTCATATAGCCAAAGCAATCTTAAGTAAAAAGAACAAACTGCAAGGCATCAGTCTTCCAGACTTTAAGCTGTACTATACAGTGATAATAATTAAATCAGCTTGGTATTGGCACAAGAACAGAAGCATTGATCTTTGGAATAGGACTGCGATTCCAGAGATAAAACCATTTGTATATATAGTAATCTAAACTTTGATAAAGCAGACAAAAATATAAATTGGGGAAAAGAATCTCTTTTCAATAAATGGTCCTGGGAAAACTGGATAGCTACATGCAGAAGAATTAATCTGGATCCCTACCTCTCACCTCTCACAAAAGTCCACTCAAGATGGATAACAGACTTAAACCTAAGGCATGAAACCTTAAGAATCCTAGAATAAGATGTTGGGAAAACTCTTTCAGACATTGACCTAGGCAAAGAATTCTTGAAGGAGACCCCCAAAGCAATCTCTGCAGCAACAAAAATAAACAAATGGGATCTGATCAAATTAAAAAGCTTCTGCACAGCCAAGGAAACTATCATTAGAGCAAATAGACAACCTATAGAATGGGAGAAAATATTTGCTCTCTACACTTCCGATAAAGGACTGATAACAAAAATCTATCTAGAACTCAAAAGAATTAACAAGAAAAAAATCAAACAACCCTATCAAGAAATGAGCAATGGAAATGAACAGAAACTTTTCCAAAGAAGACAGTATAATGGCCAGCAAACATAGAAAAAAATGCTCAACATCTCTAATCATTAGAGAAATGCAAATCAAAACCACAATGAGATATCACCCAACTCCAGTGTTTTCTGAAATTGTTATCTTTTTCCACCATAAAATTACTCAGAAATTAGAAGTTATAGGAGAAGCAAAGGGACTTTTCAGAACTGACCGAAGAAATATGAAATCAACAAAGTCTGCTCAGTGCATGACATGCTGGCCTGTATTCGTTAACAACTAGGAAAGTTCTTATTAGCCAATGGAATTCGTGATAATTTAGTAACAGCAAGATGCCTGTAAATCTGATTAATTAGTCTTTTAAAAAATTTTCATAAGGAAACAAAAACCAAAACACATCCAAAATAAAATAACCTTAAACAAAACTCTCAGAAAACAAGTGAAAAACAAATTAAGCAGTATAATTTAAAAATGCATACAATGTGGCAATTAGGATATTTGAAAGATGCCACTCTCTTGATGATGCAGCTTTATGTATTTAGACACTAATTATCAAAAATGCATCAAAATAATAGATTGAGAACATAGGTAATGCCATCAAATATGACTTGTATGCATCACTGGATTCCTGCATTACAGAAAATAAGCAAAATATATATCTGTGCTTTTATACTGTCTTATTAAAAATGGCACAATGTAAAGAAATAGAAAACAAAGGAAAAGAAAATCTTAGATATTTATATTATCATACCATTCAGGGAAAATAACTGTTAAAATCTCAGCATCTATTATTCCAATAGTTTTTTGTAGACATGTACATGAAGAATAATCTCCAAGCCCTAGTTTTCTTTAACTTTAACTTATGATTTTATTAACATAGCCCAGAATATGCTAAGTACTAAAACTTTAATTCTAGTGTGCATAGCTTCTATATAAAAGTAGACTGCCATATAGTTGATGATAGTACTAATTGGCACTATCTTTAGAAAAGGAAATTTGGCAAACTAGATCAAAATTTTAAAATGTGTATATCATTTGATCCAGAAAGCTTAGAATTTATCTTATAAAAACTATGACAAATATATGCAAAAGGTGATCTACAGAAACCACATTATCTAAAAATGTAATTTTTAATATTTGTAAATTCAACCAGGAGGCATTGCTAGGTACACTGCAGTGCAATTGAGTATTATTCTACCATTGAAATAATATTATGAGAAAAAGTAATTCTATTTCCATATTGTGATATATTAAGTGAAAGAGTTGAAAACAGGTTATCTCACATTATGACCTCATTTTAAGGGATGTTTATGCATTTAACATACTCTTATGGTATGCTAAGCACTCTTTTAAGTACTTTAAACATATTAACTCATTCAGTATGGAATCTTCATAATACTCAAATGATTAGGTATTAGTATTTTCATATTCTACCAATAAACACACTGAAGAATGAACAGTTTAAATAACTTTCCTGAATTCACACAATTATTAAAGAGCAGACATTCAAATTCAGCCACGTTACTCTGAAGTTTCTACATTTAATGTATTACTATGTTATGCTGTTGGATATCCTTTTATGTGCATTTGTGTGTATTTATGTGTCTATATGTGCATGTTCATATCCACATACACATAGATTCTTTATGTTTGTGTAAATGAACATGTTATATATGTACATACATACTTGTAACCATTTTTAAGTGTGTTTCTAACTTTTTCTGGCATTATATTTTAATCCAAATCAAGCTATATGACTACACTACATGGTCCTAAATATTATAACCATCTTTTAAATGAAATTTGAAAGGCTATAGCAATGATTACTTAACACAATAACACATAATGCAACCATTTTCTGGGTCAATCTCAACACTTTATATTATCTTATGAACGATAGAATATACGAAATCATACACCATATTCCTTTGTAGCTATCAGTGCAAGCATGAAGGGGAAGAAGATGGAATAATGTTTGTATGCATAATATATTGTATGGAGTTTACCCAATGTGTCTGCAGGCGGTCTCAAGTAATACTCCTTATACAGCTCTTTGAGGTAGGTATTACTATCCTTGATTCATAGTGAAAGAAACTGAAGTTCAGATAGCCTAGTGTCTCTTGATCAAACAGATAGTAAATAGCTGGACAAACTCTGGCTCCAAATTCACATTTAGTTTTAACTTTCATGTGTTTTTTAGTTCAAGCTTTACCATATTCTCCATTCTGATTAAAAGATTAGATGAAAGACAAAATTTCCCAAAGAACTTCACTGAAAAGAAACTGTTTTCCTCTAGAAAATGTTGCCTTTTCAGTTATAAAGGAAAGAGCGTCTGATATTTTAAGCACCACATGTGAGCTTCCCCTCCTTTCTCCATTATAACTGGTATAAATTTATTCTGTGAGAAAATGCTATATTTAATAGAAATATCTAAGATGCTTTGTATGATTGTTCCAATATGTTTAATTGAGCCAAAGAAAACATTTCTGTGAACTCCTCTTATTAAGACAACCAATTTTTGAACAAAAACTGATGCTAGTCTTCTCTCTCCCTCTCAATCAAAAGACAGCTTCCTAAAAGCAGCACTGGAAACTCACCAAGAAAAAATGAGAGTGTAAATTGTATCATGGATTATGTATACGTGTTCTGGCAATGAATTTCTCCAAAATCCTAAATATCACATAGTTTCTCCTACCAATTTTTAGACATTATCATACTATATCTATTTGTGATTTCTTTACTAACTTGAGAAGGAAAAGTTCAGAATATCCATGTAAAATCAAAATATAATATTTGAAGTCAATTTCAAATGGTTTGAAATATTGATAATCCACTGTCCTCATCCTTTCTTATTCTGATTGCTTAGATTTCATTTAATAAACGATTAATAATGATGTTGGAAAAATATTTGATTTTGTTGTGCTATAGGTACTAGCACTTGGAAAAATACTGTTAGCCCTCAATAGATGGGGTTGGATGTTATATGAACTAAATGCTATATCTCTAGATCACAAAGAGCCAGGATTATATCTAAAATATGATTAACAATTGTATGAGGAATAATACTAGTCAGGTAAGACATGTTCCCTTTCCTTAAATTGAAAGAAATGTACCTGTTCAATTCATGAAATAGTTTCTTGAACTGTCAGCAATATAACACATGTTTTGCTCTCCAGATATGAAATAAATCCAATCCAGAAACCATATTTTGTAGTTGTGTTCTGAAGAACTGTTACAACACTCTACAAATTGACTTTAATGTATATCCTCACCTCTTACTGTAACATATAGCGATACATTTGCTATTAATACCTTTAATGTTGGAACTCAGTTGCACTGCATTTGGGTAGAAATGAGAGAGAGAGGATGATAGTTGCCCCACTTGCAATTAGAAAGATGGAATTATATGGTTGAATATGAAATGGAAAATAATAATTATTAGAACTGGAAATAAACAAAATAAAACAAGCAAATAAAAACAACTTGTACCAAAAATAAATTTGCTTTGGACTGAGAGAAAAATAATGAGTAGCTAAAAAAGCATAATTTAATGTTGTTTAAACTTTATGAAGCTGATTGTTTTGGCAAATATTCCCAGTTTTCCCAGTTTTTGAGCATTAAATCTATTTGCACTTTCTAGCTTCCTTGTATTTGGGCGAGGCCATGGTACCAGCTCTGAACAATGAGTTTCACATGTAACTTCCAATTTGGAGAGTTGAGCTTGAGACTTACAAAGTTGTATTTCCACTCTGACACTGAAATTGGAAACATAGCAGATGGTTACTGTTCTATTAGTTGGGTTATGAGCTGGACTCTGTTGAGTAAGTAATTCTTGTTGACCTGGAAAAGTTTATAGCATAAGCAACAAAATAATATTTATTCTTTTAAAATGCTGGTATTGAGGGTTTTTTTTACTATTACAATATAACTTAGTCTATTCTGACTTATACACAAATTGATGCTTAGTAATAAGGTGCTACCATGTAAAAACCTAAAATGTGCCTAAGAAGCCAGACTGTAGGTGATATAGAAACTGATATTGAATGGAAGAATGACAGAAATTCAATTTACATTATTGTGTTAGTTAGTGACAAAACTTTTGGTGAAATTATTGCCTGTGATAACTTGCAAGGCAGATAATTCACCTAGTGATACATGAGTATACACCACACAAACACTTAAACACACAGTGATACATTATAAGAGAAGAGATGGGACAATAGAAGACTAGTAGCATGTATTGGTTAATATTGGCAGCATTGACAAAGTATTATACTATCAATAAAACTTCACAAACCAGATCACCTTGTTTGTAAGCCAGAAAGAAAGAAAACATATTTTGGAAATTCATCATTTGGTAGTTTTGTAAAGCAATTACTTCTCATGCTGACCCACTAAAAATGCAATGGCAATGGCAATTGAGCACCAAAAACCTATTCAAATTCACTATATGGCAAAGATCAAATGAAAAGGTCAGTTGTCACATCCACTACTAAACCTGTGAATGAATTCATGTAGTGCCCAGTAAATCTTTTCAGCTGCAAAAATAGTATTTTCCTAGATAGAGCTGGAACCCATTTTACTAAGTGAAGTATCCTCAAAATAGAAAAATAAGCACCACATATATTCACCAGCAAGTTGGCTTCACTGATCAACACAACACCTAAGTGGACATATGGGAACAACATTTATCGAGCGTGGGGCAGATGGGAAGTGGGAGGAGGGGATGGGTATACACATATATAATGAGCACGATGCGCCCCATCTGGGGAATGGACATGCTTGAAGCTTTAACTCTGGGGGGTAAAGGAGGAAAGGCAATACACATAACCTAAACATTTGTACCCCCATAATATTCTGAAATTTTTTTTAAAAAAAGAAAAAAAAATAGTTCAGGGGAAAGAGATTAATTAATTGGAAGCATACTGAAAAAGCTGCTCAGTCCTTCAAGGGGAATATATTCTCCAATACCCATTTTAGATAAAGCAGGGAAGTTAACAAAGATAAAAGGGCCTCTCGAAGAATAGAACTGAAGGCCACGAAGAACACTGGATAAGACACCTTCCTAGAAAAAAAAAGTGCCTAATTCCCCAACTGTGGGATAGTGTGCCTTCATTAATCTGTGCAGTTAGATCTTAGAATTACTATGAACCAGTGACTCATGTTTCTCTTATTCTTTTCCTTATTAAACCACGAATAATATGGTTATCCTGACCATGTTTTACTATTATATATTAGATTTTTAGGTCATAGACATCTAAACTAAAACTTGTTCTTTGAGTTATACATTTCTAAATTAAAATAAACCACATATGAGTCTGACATAGAGACCACCATGCATCACCAGTGACTTTGTACTTTGACCTTGAAACTGTGACTGATTAGGGCACTTTGGATGTCTCCCTTGGCGAATGGGTGAGTGTACTTATCATGCAGTAAAAAAGTTTAACAGAATATTTAGTAACTAGAAGAGTGGAATTTTTCAGTAATTATTGGTCTTTGTCAAATATTTCCAGTTTGTTTCCTATCTCCGCACTTAATATTATTGAGTGCTCTGGCTCACTGTGTATTGTCAGGCACATGTATCTAGATGGCATAAAACCTTTTCATTATCACTTCTTGAGGTATCCTAGTAATATTTTTGGCTATGTTCTATTTTCATTTCCTTACTGTGCTATAATTTATTTTTCCTACAGTTGAATGAAAAATATGAAATAATTGTGTGTGTGGATGGGAGAAAATTCCTCCCAATTTATTTCCATAAAATTGAAGCTGTCTTTCTTTGCTCCTGGTCTATATTTCTCCTTCAAATGAGTTAGATGATATTTTCATAAAAATATTGCTTGTCTGACCATAGTTAGCATTACTTTCTGTAGATTATGATCACCTATACACTAGTGATCAACAGGCCAAGATTGTATGGATTAGTCTGTCTTGATGTTATGATTCACTCTGTATTTGAAGAACAATCTAAAATTTGAAGATGGGGAAAATACAAATTGGAAGTACAGTTAAAGATATTATAGGGTAACATGATTAAGCTTAGAGAGCTTCACTTTAGTACACTTTGAGTATCCCTTGCCTTTTGGGACCAGAAGTGTTTTTTATTTTGAATACCTTTTCTAGATTTTGTAATATTTGCATACACATAAGGAGATATCTTGGGGATGGAATCCAAGTCTAACCATGAAATTTATGTTTTATGTGCACAATCATATACACATAGCCAGGAGGTAATTTTATTTTTCCCTGGGGAACCCTGGATTAACTATGTGTTGTGAACCTGTCTTGACTACAATGTACTACACAAGAACAGGTATGGAATTTTCCACTTGTGGCATTATGGTGGCACTCGAAAAGTTTCAGATTTTGGAGCAGTTGAGATTCTGGATTTTCAGCTTAGGAATGATGAACTTGTAGTAAATGTTTTAAGAAATAAGAGCAAGAAAAAATAAATAGATAGAAATAGTGGATCTGGAGGAAACAGACGTTAGAATGATTGAAAAATGGACTAAGTCAATGGTGTTTTGTGAAGACCATAAAACTTTGTCCTGGATTGGTTTATGCCATATAAAGAGAATCAAAATTCTGTCTTAAGAGTAGAATTTATATGCTAGAAAAGTGCACAAAAACAGATAAACATAGTGCTTGAAATCTAAATTAAAGTTAACGAAGTACCGTGTTTCCACGAAAATAAGACCTACCCATAAAATAAGCCCTAGCAGGATTTCTAAGCATTTACACAATATAAGCCCTACCCCGAAAATAAGTGATGGGCGTGGCTATGCATAGTATCTGCACAACCCATGTATTTTGCCGCAGAGCGGTAAAGAAGATGAGCAGCCTTGCTCATCTGCCCCATGACAACTCTATTGCTGGACATGAGAGATTGGGGCCAATGGTTCTAAATGAGGTAGAGTTGGAAGAAATTAAGGATGGAATTCGGGGTTTGGAGAGTTATGATGATGTTCCAGAAGAAGACGACTTAAGTATATTTGAATAAATGTAGATCGTTGTACCGTAATTAAAAAAAATAACACATCCCCTGAAAATAAGCCATATGGTGTCTTCTTGAGGAAAAATAAATATAAGACCCTGTCTTATTTTGGGGGAAACACGGTATTTGCCTCAGTTGTGATTTACTTCATCTTTTGTGGTTTATGCTCTTCAGAACTTGAGTTAGCTGAAGTCATGAAGATTGGCAAACTTGCATTATGTTTGGACAAGCTCGTGTTGGTTAAACATGGCATGGTTAAGGGAGAATATGAGGAAGTATTCAGAGGTTATAGTTTTAGGGACATTGTTTCTGGAAAGAAACCTCCTCCACATACACCATCCTGTGGTTGGTGGCAACAAAAATATTATAGAAGTAATAGAAACCTACTTACTTAGAGTTATTATCTATTTGAGGAAATACACTAATATATGTCCTGTTTATCATAATTGTTTAGATAGCTACTCGTTATTGATGGATGACAGAGAAGGTGGGCTGGTGAGAGAGAGATTGTCACAGCAGAACTTTCACTTGGTGCCTGAGAACACAGAAAGGGAGAAAAAAATCTATCATCAGAGACAATAAACTGATAAATTGACTATATGAAATACCAAATTTTAACCTAAAATATGTAGTTTCTTTTTATGTGTATGTGTATTTTGCAATTGGTGAGACTTATTAATTCAATTGGTTCTAGGTATAAACAAAAGAAGTTGCAATTTATGTTACAAGAATTTTACACTAAATCTTTGACTCATTTGATAAATTGCAACTTGTATTAATATTGCACACCAAGCAATTTTATGTGTTCTCTGACTACTCTTGCATTAATTACTACTTATTTCTCTAAGAAGGGAGCCATAAAAGATACTCAAACCCTTGTCTGGAGATGTCAGATTCACTGCTCCATCTAATAGGCTTAATATTATAAGAAATTAAGGATATTTTAAAGCAAAATTTAAATATATAATTTTATACTGCCATTCAACAAAAACATTCATCAATTTCAGGGTAAATAGGCTCATTTTTTAGTTCAATTAGGCATTGGGCCAAACACTGATGGGAGCTTTTTTGTTGTTACAGTTTTAAATTATTATTTAGGAAAATAAGTGAGTATCCATACTTTAAGATAATTTTCTTAATATGCTGGAGAGAGAATATTCTGCCTGCATATAGTTTCAGGGAATTCACAAGCAGGCTCATCCATCTTTTCTTTCTCTTTTCTTCCACACTGAACACCCACCTCCCCTCATCTTGTCTGCTTCTCATTAAGCAGCTTGTGTATGTGAAGGAAGCCATTCTGGTGGCTGATAATGAAGAAAACAGAGATGTGCAACATAGTTTATATAATTTGTCAACTACAATGTTAAATCATGTTTCTGTTTTTAAATAAAATTAAACAATTTGACATGATGAGGTTTTCTTCACTTTCATATGGAAATATTGCAAAGACATCATTTAGATAAGCTTTGTGATTTCTCTTTCCATCTCATTATATTTACAGTATCTTCTTTTTTCCCTCTGCCTTTCTAACTGTATCACAAGAACTTCTCTATAAATATTTACAGTAGCTGTCAGCATCATTCCTCTCATGGGCATGTTCATACTTTACTTATATCTACTAAGGTGTTTTAAGGAAACAATTCAGTGGATAGGACTTTCCATTGCACTAAGAATTGGGAAAGAATAACTTTGAAAAGGTATGTATTCCCTGATATCTGATAAATCTATTTCATTAATATGAAATGCTGGGGATCAAATTAGCCTACTCTTATAATTTGGCCCTCTGCTCATTAATGTAAACTCTAGAGAGAGTAATGATTGGCCATATAAAAAATATGAAAAAAAAAGCCATTGAAGTTTAAATTGCAAAGCAAAACAGAGAAAAAAGGATTAGGTGGTTTCCCCCTTTGATTTTGCTGATGAAACAGTTCTTGTACATTATCCCCATGACGGTTTCTCATGCTATTAGAAAACCTAATTAGCTATTTAGGGCTATATTTGCAAAGAAATGGTTTACTTAATAAAGAAAAGTAAACAATTGACAGTGTGCATTTTCAAGTTGTGGCAAGAAACTTGTGAATTTTATATTCAAAAAGAAAATTTAGCTTCTGCTGCAAATAATAAAATTATAGAGTAACACTAGAAGAAAAGTAATAGTAAAAAACTCATTTTGGGGGGCCCGCCCAGAAGATGGTGGATAAGAAACACCGCCAGACAGAGTGTCTCTGCAGAAAAGTCAGATTCTAGCGGAAATTAGAAGAAAGAAGCAAGAAGACGAGCCTACATCGGATGAGGGTCAGAAGGAGGAGTACCTGAGACCACGGGAGACTCCATGGGAGGAGGTCGCGGAGGAGAACTGGAAGCCGGGACCCCCGGAACAACCCGGAGACCAGCGGGAAGGGTAGGTGGATCTGCGGTTTCCCCTCCCCTGCATACCTGACTGCTGGTGGGCTCCCCAGCAAGCAGAGAGACCGCGGATACCATCCTAGCAACAACCGCTGCTGCCAGTGAGCGGTAAGCCAGAAGCGGACGCGGCACCAGGCTCCCAACTCCCTCGGGGCACCTCCGTGTGCACAGACCCGAGCCGCGCGGCAGACGCCATATTGCCTCCTCCTCCCCTCCCCCGACCCTACACGCGGCTGCCCAGAGAGACAGAGAGACAATATAGCCACCAGCCGGAGGCACCTCCAGGGAACGGGACCTTCCCTTTTGGGGCCCTACAGCTGACAAAGGGGGACTCAGACTGTGAGCTCTCTGCCTGCCAGCCCACCCAGGTGCTGCTGGCACGGTGATCCCAGAAGAACGGGGCAGATCCTGAGGTTGAGAGACATAGACCTAGCTTGGGCTCCCTGTGGGTGAATTGGGACAGGCACACGTCTCCCTGGTGGGGATATAGTTTGAACTTTGGGACCCAAAGGTCAGACCTGCAGACCAGATCCCGTGCACAGAGGCTTTGCATTGCCCGGGGCACAGAAGGGATATACGTGAACAGCCTGCTGAGGTGTGTGTGCCTTCAGGGGCAGATCAACATACTAGAGGGCAACCCTCCCCCCAAAGGGAGGCCGTGCGCCCAGCCCAGGTGGCATTCCTGTGCAGGGAACCTCTCCGCCGGCATCTCAGCCAGGGGAGGCCTGGTGGCGTGTGGTCTGGCCTGCTGACAGAAGCCTAGGAGTAGCCACGGAGTTGGGGACGGTGGAAAGAGGCCAGGCCTGCTCCAGACTGCAGGTATCGGACAGCCCCACCCCCACACGCAGACTCTCTGACTGAGCGGGGCCATTCCAGCCCCTCCCTGTCAGCTTTGCCTGGAAGCAGAGAACAGAACTTTGACACTTGCTAACGGCATTGGTGGTGCCTGAGGGCAGGCTTACCCAACCCAGCTCCCCTCAGACTCTCTCCTAGACCAGCCATCACTGAGGGGGAGAAAAGGACACACCTGGAAGTCCCAGGGCCCCACCTACCACCTGAGGCACTAGAGTTCTCTCTTCAGGAACAAGAGCTGATAACAGGACACAAAAACAACAGCGTAGCCTGTTCCTCCAAGCAAGCGCCACCTACTGACAGGGAGAGCATCCTGCACACCCTTTTCACCACACCTACTGACTCATTATACAGGGAGTGGTCAAATCTCACCCACAGACACCACCTACCGGCTAAGAAACTAAACAAGGCGTGTAAATACCCAAACAAAAACCTAAAGGAAAGAAACAACAACTGATCGACATGGGAAGAAATCAGCAAAGGAACTCAGGAAATATGAAGAACCAATCGGAAAACACACCCCCAAAGAGTAGCCCCAGCCCCCTAGAAACGGACACCAACCAAAATGAGGCAACCAAAATGTCAGAAGAGAATTTTGTATGTGGATCGTAAGAACACTCACTGACCTTCAAGAACAACTCAATAACCAACACAAAGAAACCACAAAAAGCCTCCAGGATCTAGAAAAAATGTTCACTAAAGAAATAGACACAATGAAGAAAAGTTTAACCGAACTCCTGGAAATGAAGAATCAAGTCAGGGAACTACAAAATACAGTGGAAAGTCTCAAGAACAGGGTAGACCAAACAGAAGAAAGAATCTCAGAGATTGAAGATAACACCCTCCAATTAAATAAATCAGTCACAGAAATAGAGCAGAGAAACAAGAGAAAAGAGCAAAGCCTACAAGAGCTGTGGGATTATGTGAAGAAACCTAATGTGAGGGTCATAGGGTTACCAGAAGAGGAAGAAGACAACACTCACAGGTTGGACAAGCTATTTGAAGATATAATAGAGGAAAAATTTTCAGGCCTTGTAATAATCTCAATATACAAGTTCAAAAAGCTCAGAGGACCCCTGGGAGATTCAATGCAAATAGGAAGACGTCACGACATGCAGTCATCAGACTGACCAAAATATCAACTAAAGAGGCCTTTCTAAGAGCTGTAAGACGAAAGAAGCAAGTAACTTACAAGGGAAAGCCAATTCGAATAACATCAGACTTCTCTAATGAGACTTTACAAGCAAGGAGAGACTGGGGCCCCATTCTCACTCTTCTGAAACAAAACAATGCCCAGCCTAGAATCTTATTCCCTGCAAAAATAAGCTTCGTATATGAAGGAGAAATAAAGACATTCTCAGACAAGCAAAGGCTCAGAGAATTCACCAAGACAAGACCAGCCCTACAAGAAGTACTCAAAATAGCATTATGCATGGAACACCATAATAATAAGCCACGAATATAAAAACACCCAAAACCCAAAGATTAAAGGCCAGATACTACAATGGCTCATGACAGAAATCATAGCAACAACATCCAACCAAACAGAATGAGTAGTAATCTACCTCACCTATTAGTTCTCTCAATAAATGTGAATGGCTTAAACTCTCCACTCAAGAGACATAGGCTGGATGAATGGATAAGAAAATACAGGCCAAGTATATGCTGTCTTCAGGAAACACATCTAACCTGCAAGGATGCATATAGACTAAAAATAAAAGGGTGGAGATCAGTATTCCAAGCAAGTGGAAGCCAAAAGAAGGCTGGCGTGGCAGTTCTAATTTCAGACGATTTAGTTTTAAACCAACAAAAGTAGTGAAAGACAAAGAAGGTCATTATATAATGGTGAAGGGCACAGTTCAACAAGAAGAGATAACAATTTTAAATATATATGCACCCAACTTAGGTGCACCCAGATTCGTAAAGCAAACCTTACTGGAGCTAAGCAAATGGATTAATAGCAACTCCAT
>VSMD01082835.1:0-14550 GCA_008750895.1 Mirza zaza
CCCACCTGTGAGAAGGAACACCTGGCCACGCGGACTCCCACCTGTGAGAAGGAACACCTGGCCACGCGGACGCCCACCTGTGAGAAGGAACACCTGGCCACGCGGACTCCCACCTGTGAGAAGGAACACCTGGCCACGCGGACGCCCACCTGTGAGAAGGAACACCTGGCCACGCGGACTCCCACCTGTGAGAAGGAACACCTGGCCACGCGGACTCCCACCTGCAAAATGACAGCGGCTCTCAGTCCTTCGCTGTTGACCCAGGCTCACTGACAACTTCCAAGGCCACCCCGTCAGCCTTCTGATATGAGAGGAATAGCTAAGCTGGTGTGACTTTAGGACACTGTTGTTTAAGCTTTTTGAAGGACACACAGAAGACCCTTTCCACTCGCTCTTTCACCCCTTTCACTCTGGGCTTTGGTATGTTGCTTTCCGTGAACGGGATGGGAAAGAGATGACTCATGAGGGCACCAGCCACGTGTCTATTGCTGACCATCTGTATCCGAGTGTGGGCAGCTGTGTGTGGATTTCCTGTGGGTGTGATTGGAAATCAGTCGTCAAGACAAGTGACTAAACTAATGACCAGCTGCAAAATGAGGAAGGAATAGACACCCCCACCCCCCACGCCACGCACACCCATTCTGCAAGTTCCCTGGGGTCCACAAATGGGGAGAGATTACCCTGCGCGGAGGGCAGCGCATGCGCGTGGTAGCAAGTGAGCATTCGCTCTGTGCCCGGAAGCAGGTGCAGAGGTCTTGCCGGGACAAGTGGCTGGCGCAGCCCTGGACAGGCAGGGAGAAGACCCGGGTCCCCGCCTGGCTCTGCCACCCACTACGGTGGGCCCAGTGGGACAGAGGACAGAAGGTCAGGACCAATCAGTGACGTCTGCCACAGGTGGGGGTGCGAGGGGTGGCAGAAATCAGCCAGCCACTTGCCATGGGTTGCACGGGTGATCTCTGAGCTCTCCGCCTCGGCCAGTCAGGGACTCGGAGTTAATTCTGGATGTCTGTGTGGCCCATCTGGTTTTAAGGGGAGCCCGTAGGGACTCCCCAGAGCTGCCTTTGAACATCACAGCGGTGATCGCACCTTCGCCCTCACTGAGGGTCACCCCAGACAGGGCCCTTGGTGGAGGCCCAAGTGCTGGGTCCAGCTTCCTTCGGAATCAAGCAGGCGGCAGAGACAGGCTCCAGCCTTGTGTCTCCAAGGGTCGACCAAGTTAAGGGTCTCCTGCGCTGACTGAATCCCACACCTCAGTCAAAACCAAAACTAAAGTTCAAACCCCAGAGCGCCTTGCCAGGTGGTGGAGACGCCTGCGTCTTCAGGAGACCTGTGAGCACACACTGTGGCATCAGATAAGAAGGTGGGGTTTTTTCATGCAACTCCCAGCATTGTTTATAAAGTCCATCCTTTGAAAGAGTTCTTCAGAGCTCCTCTCCCAGCAGATGGCTACTTAGGGACGGCTTTGGGGAAAGCTGCACACAGCAGGCCAGGGCCCACCGAGGCTGGGGCACAGCGAGCAGTGCAGCTGCTGGCAGGGGTCAGGGGTTTCACCATGACTCCAGACGGAGACGAGAGACAAGCATTCAAAAGATTTCTCTGAAGTATGATTCTCCAGCACTCGTCTTTATCAGGGAAAAAAAGAAGAAGTTTTAAGAAGAGTTGAATGCACAGATCTCCCAAAGACGCTTCACGGTTAGGAGTGAGCTTTGAGCCTGCAGCACGGTGAGTTGCTCTGCCCAGAGTATCTAACGTCTGACACGGTGCAGTCCAGCCCCCAGGTCACCAACGGACGCCTCACCTCACTGCTGGTGGTCAGAGCAGAGCTCAGTTTGACAGGCTGTGGCGCCAGCTCTCATCAGAGATCAAGCCAACCGTGCATTACAATGTTGCAGCGTTTACCATGATTTCCTGTCAAGCCACTGTTTCAGTAAGTTCCAAAGACTGTCACTTGCCGGCAACTCTATCCAAAAGAACCTGCTTTCCTGGGAGCCAAATAGCCCATCCCCGAATGTGTAATGGAATTACCACATGCTGGGCTTCAGGGAACCCGGCTGTCCACATTCAGCACTCTGGCTGGAGCCCGGTTATCTTTACTGGTACGTGCAATGCTCACATCTCCAAAGTTATTCCCATGGGGAATTTTTATTACATGTGAAATATCTTTTTATTTTATTGGGATAAAACAGAAAAGATAGTTATGCAAAAAAAAAAGGATAAACAAAAGAAAAAGTCAGAATCATCTAGCAACCAGCAACCACTCTTAAGTCTCTCCAGACACACACATACACACACACACCACACACAATACACACATACACAATACACACAGCACACACACACCACACACAATACACACATACACACAACGCACACACAAACACACATACATACACACACCACACACAATGCACACATACACAATACACACAGCACACACACATACACTACACACACCACACACAATGCACACATACACAGTACACACAGCACACACACATACACTACACACAGCACACACAATGCATACATACACAGTACACACAGCACACACACATACACTACACACACCACACACAATGCACACAAACACACATGCAATGCACACACACCATACACAATACACACAATGCGCACACACACCACACACACCATACACAATACACACAACCCACACAAATATACACCACACACACACACACACACTCCAGTGGTGATGCCCAGGAAGCTTCCTCCCCCTCCCCCGGGGGCTCAGCCCCCACTGCTCCAGGCGGCTCCCGTGCCGGGCAGAGACCCGCCTCCCAGGCAGGCCACACTACGACAGCCATCACCACTGCCACTGCAGGCTGAGCATCCCTTATGCAAAATGCCTGGGACCAGAAGGGTTTCCGGTTTGGGATTTTTTTTCAGATTTCGGAATGTCGGCATTATACTTACCAGTTGAGCATCCCAAATTTGAAAATCCAAACTGCTCCAATGAACATTTCTTTTGAGTATCATGTCAGGGCTCAAAAAGTTCCAGATTTTGAAGCATTTCACATTTCTGGGTTTTGGGTTTGGGATACTCGCCCTGTATCTGTTAGAGCCAGCTGGGGAGCTTTGCTTGTCACTGGTGCCCAGTGGAATTCCAGTGGGACTTGTCCAGGCACAGCCCAGGCACTGGGACGTTTTTAAAGCTTCCCAGTGACTCTAATCTGCAGCCTGAGGCAGGGACCCTGTGCCCCACCTTCCAGGGCCCCCTACCCTGCTGCCCCCTTTCCCAGCCACCCCTGGACCACACATCTCCCAGGGAGCCCACCTGCCAATTCCCGCATCGCCAGGAACAGGCAGCCGTGCAGAGAGAAAGGGAAACATGCATGACCCAGTCCTCGAACGATGGGTGAAGCATTGCCCTGAAGCTTTTCCTCAGAGTCTGAGTGGGGCGCGGGCAATGGCGCGTTGCCCGTCTGCGAGAATCCAAGGGAAGCACCTGCTGCTTCCTTCCAGATAGTTCCCTTAAGAAGATTATATTCGCCCAGGTGTGGTGGCTCACGCCTGTAATCCCAGCACTTTTGGAGGCCAAGGCAGGAGCATCACTTGAGCCCAGGAGTTCAAGACCAGCATGAACAACACAGCAAGACCCTGTCTCTACCAAAAAGCAAAAAAATTGGCCAGACACTTGTAGTCCCAGCTACTTGGGAGGCTGAGGTGGGAAGACATCCTGAGCCCAGGAGTGCGAGGCTGCAGTGAGCTCTGATTGTGCCACTGCACTCCAGGCGACAGAGTAAAACCCTGTCTCTAAAAAACAAAACAAAAATATTATACTCCACTTAAGTGACATTTAATATAATCTATAATGATCCAGAATATGAATAATTCCATATTCTAAGTTAAATGGTAGACTATTGCACAGTTATTTATAATGGCACAAATATATAGATATTTTAAAACAACTCGGGGACATGACTATTAGAGGTGAAAAGAATGGGATTCAGTGTGTGTAAGTGTGGTGAATCTACCGAGAAAATACGCGGGAAACTCACTAAAAGGAACTACATCAAACGTGGGAAGTGGCTGGCATCTTTGACATTATCAGTGCTTTTTTTAACATTAAATATTTTGCATGCACTAAATTTTTTTCCAAATACCTAGGAATTGCTTTTATAATAAAAAATAAACTTGCCTTATAATAATAGTAAACTTGTCTATGTTATGTGCTAGTTATGAAGACTATAAAGGCCTTGAAGAAACATAAATCGTAGCCTGAGGATGAAAATGGTTGGCATATAGTCAGTGTAGCTAGAAAGAGCCGGTGCGAGCAAACAGGGCTGAGCCGGGCCGTGGAGCGCCGTGCTCGGTTTCCTGCCTTTTCCTGCTCACCTTTCCCCTGCGCACCGTGACCACAGACGGGGAGGGGAGGAAGGGGCGGGAAGGACCCGCAGGGACACCTGCTGCGTTAAGGCCCCGGCACAGGGACAGGGACACTTGACGCCAATGCCCGCCCGAAGGCGCAGAGAAGGGAGGCTAATGTGTTTTAAAACCACTTGGCCCAAATGAAATTATATAATCCAGGAAGGAACAAATCAAGTCGCTGATGAGTTTTTTTTTTTTTTTTTAAAAAAAAAAAAAAAAAAAAAGGAGAGAGAAAGAGATAAAGGCCTCTCTCTCCTGACGCCGCCCGGTGTGGGAGGTGGTGCGGTCAGGGACGACAGGCGGCTTGGGGAGGGCTCTGGGGGCCGCGTCCTCCTCCTCCTCGGGGCTATAAAAGGAAGGAGGGGCTCCCGCCCGGCCCCGCTGCACGCGGCCACGCTCGGGAAGAGGAGATCGTGGTGAGTAGCACACCCCGCACGGAGACCCTCGGGGCACCTGGGCATGGGGGGGGGATTCACCTATGGCCCCACCCGGTGTCCTGGCAGCCGGGCCGGCCCTGAGCAGGACGGGCTGCGGCAGCTGTCCCGGGGGTCGTGCGTCCAGGGCCACCCTGCCTTCCCCCAGGGCCCCTGCTCTTTGACCCCGTCCATGGTGGGGGAGGCAGGCAAAGGCTCCCGTTCACCAGTGTCCTCAGTGCGGACCGGAAACCCCACTGGGCGGGCGGCTACACCCCCCAACTCTCGGGGAAGCAGGAGCCCAGCATGGCTGCGAGGCTAACATCCTGAGGTGCCCCTCACCGAGCGAGGGTCCTGGCCCAGGGGACACCGCCGGCCCGTCCGGATGCATCTCTTTGTTACGCTGCAGGGGGGCACCTTCATTTCCTCTTGCTAGGGACCCGGCCCGAGTGGCGCACCACGCAGGGCTCTGCAGGGGAGACAGTAGCCGTTCTGAGCTGCTCTGATGGACGGCACTGTCCCTGGGGCTCTGGGAGAGGCCGGGACGGTGCGGCCGGTGGGGTCCTCCCCTGAAACAGACGGGGCTCTTGGGCGTCTTCCGAAGGCACCTGAGGAGCCAAGGGTGGAGCGGGGCAGGGGTCACCTGCGGCGGGTCACCAGGTCTGCAGAGCGGACGCTGTGTCGGCAGGCCAGGGCTCTACGCCAGCAGGGCCGAGCTGGGCCCCCTGGGTCCTGCGTCCACAGCAGCTCCTCCGCCTTCACCGAGGGGCCTGGTCCTGGCCTGCGAGGAGAGGTCCCTGGTGCCACGGGTTTGTCTCGGAGCCCCAGCAGACTGGGTCTGGGGTTGCGGTGAGAGCGAGCGGGCTTGGTCAGAACGGAGGAGGCAGGCTCGTCACAACACCTGGCCGCCCGCTGATGCCGTCCTGCCGGGCAGCGGTGGCGTCAGGGGACCCTGGGATGAGCTTGGGAAAGAACCGTGCGCCGGGTCCCAGCCCCTGCGCCCGCTCCAGGCTCAGCCCCCCTCCAGCCCCCCAACTGCACCTGCACTGCTGGGCTCCCTGGGACCGGGGAGCAGCCCCTCGCAGACCTGCTCGCCTGGTGCGCAGCAGCACGCGCGGCCATCAGAGGCCTGCCGCACCTCCCGGCTCCCGGCACAGACGGCACGCGGGCCCCAGGCTGCTCCAGAACAGCCCACCTCTGTCCACGCCAAGCTCACTCCTCCCGGCCTTCCCGATGGCAGGGGGTCGGAGCAGACGGGGCGGAGCCCGCCGGGGCTGACGCACACGAGCGCCTCACTTTACCCTCACTGCGAGGAGCAGAGGGCGGGTCCCAGGGAGGGAAGGAGGGCGGGGGACCAGCCTCACCTGCTCAGGTCGGAGGAACACACGCAGAGGTGCGGCTGCATGCACACGCACCCACACGCTCTGTCACGTGCGCACGTGCATGCATAGCACACCGGTACACGCGTGAACACGCACAGACCGCACTCTCACGCGTGTGCACACACGTGCACACACATGCACACTCATGCACACACATGCAGCGTGTGTGCACATGGCCAAGGTCCAGCTTTGTGCACATGCACCCTCACCCCTGCCTCATGTCACTCCCGCCCTCTGCCCCCAGACGGCACCCTCCTCGCCCGAGGAGCGAGGAAGATGAAGGCGCCGAGGGCCTGGCTCCTGTGCCTGCTGCTCCTGGGCCTGGCCCTGCGGGCGGCTGCGGGCCGCGCCCGCCAGCACTCCATGGAGACCCGCGGTGAGTGCCTGCCCTGCGGCCCCCTCTCCCCACCGCACCCCAACACGCCCCCGCACAGGAGAGCCGGGGTGGGCGGGGGTAGGAAAGGGAGGTCGACCCTGGTGTGGTTTCGACTTCCTGCTCCCCGAAGCCACCCCTACGCCCAGAAACGGCCTCGCCAGACCCTCGGGGCCCTCCTTACTTGGGGGGGTCCCGGCGCGGCCTGGTGCCCGGACAGCGGCCAGCTGAGAGGCCCCTCGGGGACCTCTGAGCACGGGCACCCGCCCTGCCACGCCTGGCAGCACAGTCACACCCTGGGGCCACTAGCCTCGTGGCCACCCTCGCCCTTTCTTTTCCAGCTCCCCACATCAACCCTGCCTGGTACAGGGGCCTCGGGATCAGGCCCGTGGGCCGCTTCGGCCGGAGGAGGGCGGCTCTGGGGGTTGTCCCCAAGCCTGGCCAGCGACCCCGGCCAGCCTGCTTCCCCCTGGAAGGCCCTGCTAAGTCCTCCCAGGTTGGGTGACCGCCAGCTCGTCTAGAAAATCACTCCGGAGCCTTCCCTACCCCACCCTCTCCTCTCCTCCTAATAAAAGCACGGCTGCGTTCAGCTGCACATCTACAGTTGTACTGATGACTCGGAAGGTGTTTCCTCTCCTGGGCTGTTAGCCTACAAGGAAACTCGGGGCACAGCAGTCTCTTCGGAAAGAAGAGGCTCCGTGACTTGCCCGAGGGCCCCCGGCACTCAGCAGGGGAGCGGGGAGTCCCCTTGGTCATTTGCAGCCCATACCTCAGGCCCATACCCAGGCCGTGCACTGCACCGGGCCAGGGGCTGCCAGGCACCACCCTGCGCGGGACACCGTCCCCAGAGGAGCGCAGTGCAGACCCCAGCCTGAGCCCGGTCCCTCTCTCAGCCCCAGTACGTTTTTTAAAGACTTTATTTTTCACAGCAGTGTTAGGCGCACAGCAAAACTGGGCAGAAGGGCAGAGGTTTCCCAGGTACCCGTCCCCAAATGCACACTGCCCCCCTCGAGTTATCAACGTCCCCAGCAGAGGGCACGGCTGTCACAGTCGATGAGCCTGCCCTGCCACGCCACATGCCCCGGCTCCCAGTGTGCGTCGGGCGGGGCTCACTCCCGGTGCTGCATGTCCTGTGGGTCCGGACACCACGCAGTGACATGTGTCCACCCCCATGGCGCCGCACAGACGGGCTTCGCTCGTGGCCCGGAAAGCCCTCCGGGCTCTGCCTCTGCACCCCCCCTCGCCCCAACCCCAGGCACCCGAGGGTCCTCGTCTTCTCCCCTTTGCCTCCCTTCCTGCTCCGAGACAAGACTCCTGGCTCGTTTGTTTCCCGTCCAGGGCAGGGAGGCGGGAGCCTGCATGCTGACACACTGAGCTTGGTCTTGTGGTCGAGGCAGCTCTCGGCGGTGAGGGTTTTGCTCCCCGTGCCATCAACACGCGCCTGTGGGGGGCCCGGGCCCGTGGCCGTATCCGTTTCCCAACCAGCCCATACCCCAGGGTTTGGCATCCAGTGACCACACTTGCGGGGATCGACCGTGACACCCTGGGTCACACATGGTGACTCTAATTCCCTCCACATTTGTCAGCTGGATTCTGCCAAAGAAGAAGGCATCTTTTTTTTTTTCTTTTTTTCTCAGTGCCTAATAAATAATTTTTGATTCTCGAATTGTCCTAAATTTGGCCAGTGGGACCCCCCCCCCTCAAGAAAGATATAAATTTTTAAAGAAAAAGAACAGGTCTGGCCAAGTGCAGTGGCTCACACCTGTAATCCTAGCACTCTGGGAGGCCAAAGTGGGAGGATCGCTTGAGGCCAGGAGTTCAAGACCAGCCTGAGCAAGAGCGAGACCCCATCTCTACAAGAAAGAGAAAAATTAGCCAGGAGTGGTGGCACACACCTGTAGTCCCAGCTACTCGGGAGGCTGAGGCAGGGGGATCGCTTGAGCCCAGGAATCGGAGGTTGCTGTGAGCTAGGGTGACGCCACGGCACTCCAGCCCCAGCAACAGAGTGAGACTCTGTCTCAAAAATAAATAAATAAATAAATAAATAAATAAATAAATAAATAATAGGTCTGTGAGTCAGCCCCTCTGGGGAAAGCGGATCCATCCAGAGGAGTTAGATGAGAACATATTCAAGAGGAACAAGAGAAGAAATGGAAAAGATGAGAGTCACAGGTCACAGGCTGGGATGACAGGGAGCTCCCATGGGTCACCTGTAAACCTCTCCACGCCTCCACTCCCCACACGGGCACCGACAGCAGCTCACGGGAAAAGCCAGGTCCAAACTCGGGCTCAGCAAGGCTGGAGCCATTTACTCTGAAGCATTGGTGACAAGAGTGTCTGCCAGCCCGCTCTCCGTCTCCATCCCTGTATGCTCGCAGGGCTGGGGCCCTCCTGCCTGTTGCCCCGCCCGCCACGCCTGTGCCGGGTGGGATGGAGTAGGGTGGGGCTACCCTGGCACAGTCTCCCCCCACGCATGTATCAGGCGAGGGGAGGCTGGTACTGGGAAGCCTGCCATTTCTTTCCATCTCTGGGGAAACATGGCTGTGGTCCTTTTGCTGGACACACACGTGTTGAGCACCAAGTGTGTGGCAGACACTGTAGGAGGTGCTGGGAACCTGCCCTCGCAGAGGCTCTGGGCAGACCATGCCTAAACATCAGGTCCACCTGGGAGGGCTTAGAAATCCCCGAGCAGGTGCATGTGGTCAGAAGCTCCACATGGGGTGCAGGTGCAGGGTGCAGGTGTGGGGTGCAGGATTCCAGCACAGGGTTGGGCCCCACCTACCTGGGTGGGGGAGAGGGAAAGGACAGTCACAAGCCCGAGCAATGGGCAGCCGCAGGGCTCCAGGACTATCAGAGCCACCCAAGCTCACAGAGGGTGCACAAGAATCCTGATGGAGAAAGCTGAAGGATACATTGTAGTAAAAATTCTGTCCAGTGGCGGGGAGGGGATCAGGTGATCGCACATTCCAGCGTACCACAGATCTGCAGCTCCTACACTTGCTGTTTCCTGCAGCTACCGCCAGCCCTGCGCGCAGAGCTCGGAGGGACAGCGGAGGGTTGCCTCACCAGTGCTGGAGCGCCACCTCGTGGACACGGGCAGCCTCACCCTCCGCCACCCCAGGGGGGGACCCGCCTGCCAGGCACAGGGGTTCCCAGGGTCCCCAGCCCTGCTCGGGTACTACTGTGGGGCACGGGGCGGGAGGACACAGCCCAGCACACCAGCGACTCACCCCTCACGTCCCTCATCTGCAAGGGAATCGCCACGTGAGAGACGGTCCCCTGTGCTGGCAGCCGGGACTGCGGTGCTCAGCCATGAGGCCTCAGGTTTCACCTGCGAAACTGTCTAAGAAGAAAACAGCCTTAGTGAAGATCAAGGAAGCAGGCCCTCGAGGAAGCTGTTATTTTCTGTGTTCATGCTTGGCTTTCCTCAAAGACCACGGCAGTGAAAAGCTCATGGACATCTGGTCTGCACTCATCTAGTTCAGGCCAGTCAAGGAGTTCCTATGAGGTCACGTAAGCATCAGTAAGTCCCACTCCGAGGGACACCTGAGGGTGTTTCCGTCTCCCCAGAGCAGAAGCTGGTCCTCAGGAGCCCAGCAGGCACAGGTGGTGGCTCCAGCTGGGACAAAAACGCCGGGAGGGCTCCTTAGGAAGGAGCCGCTGCGAGTGTGGTTGGGATGCTGAGAACCGGCCAGCCCCCCGGAGCTGCGCCCTCCCCAGGCCCAGTGGAGGGGGAGGGGCCGCCTGGAGGGCGCCGTGGCCTTGTGGTGGCACATGGCCCTCTGAGGGGCACATGGCCATCTGGGGGCCTCGCTGAGGTGCGTCCCAGCAGTTGAGCCCCACCCCCCACCCCCGGAGGGGGAGCCTGGCGGCTGGGCAGGTGGTCTTCATGCAATCGAGCAGGTGCAGGCAGGGAGGAGCAGGCTGCTCGGGCCCCGTGGGGAGGAGAAGACCAGAGAATGGGAGGACACCTGCGCTTTTCATTTCTCCTCTGTTCACCCTGCAGTCGACACACTGCAGCCACCTTTTCAGGTGGTGACGTCTCACCGTGTACAGCTCAAATCTGCCGATCACAGTCCCAGAGGCAAGGATGAAAACCAACATCGCCCTCCCAGAAATGGCCACCTTTGAGCCACCTTCGAAAGACCTTTACCTTGCCACATTGGGTGACCAGAGAGAGACCCGACAGAAAAACACCATGGGGGTACACCACCCAGAACAGGGATCTAGGTTTCTCTGTAAAGACAGGCAGTCACCATGGGGATAAGATGTGTCACCATCTGGCAGCAGGTCTGGTCCCGAGAGACGGGCGTGCCCATCATGGGCCACATTCTTGTTTACAAACACGAGCCCTCCTAGACATGTGCAGAGACACCTGCAGTGACACCAGTCACCGGGCCCTAGGACAGGTGCAGAGACACCTGCAGTGACACCAGCCACCGAGCCCTAGAAAACATGCAGAGACACCTGCAGTCACACCAGTCACCAGGCCCTAGGACACGTGCAGAGACACCTACAGTGACACCAGCCACTGGGCCCTAGAACACGTACAGGGACACCTGCAGTGACACCAGTTACCGGGCCCTAGGACACATGCAGAGACTTCTGCAGTGACACTAGTCACCGGGCCCTAGAACACATGCAGGAACACCTGCAGTGACACCAGTCACCGGGCCCTAGAACAGGTGCAGAGACACCTGCAGTGACACCAGCCACCGAGCCCTAGAAAACATGCAGAGACACCTGCAGTGACACCAGTCACCAGGCCCTAGGACACGTGCAGAGACACCTGCAGTGATAACAGCCACCGGGCCCTAGAACAGGTGCAGAGACACCTGCAGTGACACCAGTCACCGGGCCCTAGGACACGTGCAGAGACACCTGCAGTGACACTGGCCACCGGGCCGTAGGACAGGTGCAGAGACACTTGCAGTGACACCAGTCACCAGGCCCTCGAACACGTCCAGAGATACCTGGAATAACACCATCCTTCTGGCTCTGTGCCTTGCCTTGTCCTCAAAAACTCACCAGAAGTCGGATTGTCAAAAGCACTTTAATTTTTAGAGAAAAAAATGCATACGAGGCACAACTTGCCTCTCAGGCTGAAAGTGTCCAAATCTTCACACCAACTGGACAGAAACTTTGCTTCATCAAATTCGCAGCCAGGAGGAGCAAGTGGGAGGGGACCGTGTCCCCCACCCCCAGCTGCCCTTCCCGAGATGCAGATGCCCCAGGCCTCCCTCTCTGCCCCCTGGCCTGCTCCTGCCTCTCCCGCCCCCCAGCAGCAGGTGGGCGCAGCCTCGGGCCAGCACGCTGCCCAAGCCAGGTACGAGGCGTGGTCACCATCACGGTGATCGAACTATCTTTCTGATCATTGCTTCCTCTCCGCCCCGTTTAATTCCTCTGCATCCCAGGGCGAAGTGGCTGAGAGTACGACAATCCAGATGGCGCAGGCGCAGGCTTCCGGAACCAGATAGCGTGTGGGCTGACAGTCTTCTGGGGGCCACTTGACCCCGGATCCTGCCCGGACAACTCCCACTGGCTTTGGGAAGTGGTTACTGTAAAGGACGCCAACCTTCAGGACCCTCTGGGCCTCAGGAACGACGCAGCGCCAACGGTGAATCAGAATCAACTCGGAGCTGGCAGGGCCCACCCTGAACACGTGGCGTGGGCCCGGGCGTCCTCCCCGAGACCCCTCCTGGAGCGGCTGCTGCTAGTGACCGCAGCATCTGGCCTGCCTCGAGGGCCCCTCGTTCAGAACCACGGCTGGGTCCCTTCCCGGAGCCTGGCCCTCCCCGCCGCCTCTCTGCAAGAGCTCTCGGGCTGTGGAAGCAGAAGGAGGGGCTGGGTGGGGAGGAGAGTCGCCAGGCCAGTCCTGGCCCCCTCCCGACCTTTGCCCAGAGCCGTAGAACCAGGCCCCCTCACCCCTCCTGGTCGCCTTCCGGTCCCTGGAGACATTCTCCTGGGTCCCGGGCGCCAGCAAAGGAGACCCAGGGAAGCAGGTGTGGCACGGAGCACCTGCCCCCTGTCTGCCCTGGGCCGTCACTCACCCACAGCGCTGAAGGCCTCAGACACCTGGTGGTTCAGTTTGGCCGAGGTTTCCACAAACAGCAACCTGTTGCTCTCAGCAAACTCCTTCCCTTCCTAAGGGAAACAGCCACAAAAATCCAGCTTTTTTAGTAAAGAGAGAGTTTCTGAGAACACCTGGTTGACAGTAAGACCCGAGAAACACTTGCGGCCGTGGAGACCTGGTTCCTCCACACGTCTTGTTCAAGCCCTGTCTCGTGGTCCCCTGGAGAAGCCAGCCCAGGACAGAGGTAGGGGGCAGAGGGGAGACAGTGGATCCCGGGAACAGGTTCTTCCTGGGGCAGAGCCTGCAAAGGTGAGCGTCCATCACGTGGCCCCCCTGCCCCCACGGCTCTGGCCCCTGTGGGCTCTGTCGCTGGCAAAGACACCACCTGAGAGCCAGGGCAGCACGAGAAGGGGAGGCCTGGTCCGAGCCCACCTGGGCCCTTCCTCCAGGGAGCCCGTGTGTTCTGACGGCTGGGTTGGGCCCACGTGGAGAAAGGGGAAGCAGCAGCTCGCGCCGCACGACCAGGAAGGAGAGAAGCGTTCATGGGAAGGCCACATCCACGCCAGGAGTTGGGGGGGCTGAGAAGCAGTGGCCTCCCCGCGTGGGCCTCTTCCGAGGAAGAGGAGCTCGTGACGGACCCCGAGGGCACAGCACAGGCTCCCGTCCCCACGGCGGCCACCCCGCCTGGGGCCACTCCTCCCCTGTCCTGGGCCCACAGAGCCGGTGGCAGTCCTGCCTCCATCCCCACTGAGCTTCTCAGCCAGTAACTTCCACGCCCGTGCGTCTGCACCTGCCGGTCCACCAGCTGTCTGGCCCCACTTGCCCCGCCGCCACCTGCCCCGCCGCCACCTGCCCCGCCGCCACCTGCACCGAGGGAGGGCTCCAACTCGCCGCCCCTCCACCCTCCACGGGCTCCGACTGACACTGTCTCCCTTTGTCCCTGGCCCTCCCCCATTCTCCACAATCCTCCTGCCACCTCTCTGCCTCTCCGTGGCCTTCAAGGAAGCCGGGGCCCCTCTCCTTTGGAGGCGGCCCCGCTGAGCCCTGAATCAGCCCTTCCTTGGGCGGCCGCCGGCGTGTGTGCGAGTCTCCCCACCAGCTACTTGTCTGCAGCTTCCACACGGTCCTCGTCCTAAACGGAGTAGTGAGGGAGACGCCATGGAAGACAGATGCATCCCCAGGGCAACCCGGTGTGAGTGTGCAGGTGTCCATGTGTGCAGGTGTGAGTGTGTGAGTGTGCAGGTGTCCATGTGTGCAGGTGTGAGTGTGTGAGTGTGCAGGTGTCCATGTGTGCAGGTGTGAGTGTGTGAGTGTGCAGGTGTGGGTGTGCAGGTGTGAGTGTGCAGGTGTCCATGTGTGCAGGTGTGATTGTGTGTGTGAGTGTGTGAGTGTGCAGTTGCGAGTGTGCAGGTGTACAGGTGTGAGTGTACAGGTGTGAGTGTACAGGTGTGAGTGTGTGCAGGTGTGCAGGTGTGAGTGTGCAGGTGTGAGTGTGTGTGTGAGTGTGCAGGTGTGCAGTTGCGAGTGTGCAGGTGTACAGGTGTGAGCGTGCAGTTGCAAGTGCGCAGGTGTGCAGTTGTGAGTGTACAGTTGCGAGTGTGCAGGTGTGTGTGGGGGTGTACAGGTGTGAGTGTGCAGGTGTACAGGTGTGAGTATGCAGGTGCGAGTGTGTGGGGGTGTGCAGTTGCGAGTGCACAAGTGTGCAGGTGTGAGTGTGCAGGTGTGCAGGTGTGAGTGTGCAGGTGTACAGGTGTGAGTGTGCAGGTGTGTGTGGGGGTGTGCAGTTGCGAGTGCACAGGTGTGCGTGTGTGTGGGTGTGCAGGTGTGCAGGTGTGAGTGTGCAGGTGTACAGTTGTGAGTGTACAGGTGTGCGTGTGTGTGGGTGTGCAGGTGTGCAGGTGTGAGTGTGCAGGTGTGAGT
>VSMD01082844.1:0-72614 GCA_008750895.1 Mirza zaza
CCGCGGGAGGGACGGGTGTGGACGCGGCCCGCGGGAGGGACGGACGGGGACGCGGCCCGCGGGAGGGACGGACGTGGACGCGGCCCGCGGGAGGGACGGACGTGGACGCGGCCCGCGGGAGGGACGGGTGTGGACGCGGCCCGCGGGAGGCGCGGCCGGCCGCACGGGGCGCGGCGCGGCGGGGCGGGCGGCGCTGACGGCAGCGGCTCAGCGAGGTCCGGCTAGACCCCCGCTACCTGCAGAGCAGCCTGGGAGCGTCAGCGGCAGGTGCCAGCCCCAGAGCCGGGCCCTCGAGGGACGCCGACCCCCCGACAGGCCGTCCGAGCCGTCTGGCTCTCCGCAGGAGCAGGTCCCACAAGCTCCCGGCGGATCCCGGTCCCCTGCCGGTGAGCCCCCTCGCCCCCCGAGAGGACAAAGGGGATTGTGCAATCACTTTGGGAAATGGAGTTTTTACCTTGAAACGAGGCCCTTTCCTTTAAAGAGATGAATATGGGAGGCAGCCTGCCGCACAAGCATGAAACGCCCCGCTTCCCAGGGGCCGGAAAGCGGCTGGCACTCCCAGAGCACGGACGGGAGCGGACAGCGCACAGGCGCCCTTCGCTGAGCATGCGCAGGTGGTGCGGTCACAGCGCAGCCTGTTTCTGGCAGGAAGAATTGGCATCCCTTGCACAGTCACAGCTAGAAGACAGAAACTCAAAGCAGGTCAGTGGGGTCTGTCCCTATAGCTCCGGCCACAAAGAGAGAGTTCTTAGAGGCCACGTGTGGTCTTCAGTGTGTGTGGCAGTAACACACCAGGCAGCCGAGGCAGGGGACAGGATCCACTGCCTCAGCAAACACGGAAGCTCCAGAGCTCCCGAAGGCCAGGACAGAGATGGAAGGTAAAGCTCTGCTCCTTCATCAACGTGGGCTTGATTTGCATTGTGCCTGTGAACAACAAAATCCTCATGCCAATAACGGATGGTCAGGTATAAGAGCATTTGAACTCACTAGGGAGAGAACCAGCAGGAAACACAGGAAAAAGGAACTGATTTCAAGAGCATTCGAGGAACAGGAACACTCAGTGAGGATAGGAAAGTCCTGGATAAGAATGCTCAGTCACTCAGGAGACCGGTCACCTTCCGCAGGACGCTAGCCCCACAGCGCCCTTAGGGACCACTTCTCACCAGGCTGGGAATGGCACCTAGCAGCGCCTGCACCCACTGCTGCCCTCACACGCTTGCAAGTCAGCGGTGCTTTCTATTTGTTCATGCCCAGTCAGATACACTTGCAGTTCACTCGTTTCTTCCCGAAAACCTGCCTCTAAGTGAAAGTCTTCATTGAAAAAATAGGCCCGCTCATTTTCATAGGAAAAATGAAACATCTGAAACTATTTTCACATAGAGAAAACATGCTGATCGATGACTGAAAAGAGTTCACAGACATAATAAACAGCATTTGTAAATAGCAGACAGCAACACTGGGTGTGTCCAGCGCTGTGATTTAATGAGGGTTTATTGTGTCCCCCAGGAAGGAGCCGTGACTGTGGGTGCGGGGCGGGGAGGAGGGCCTGGGGAGCTCACCCTTGCAAGGCAAATGCTTCTTTCTTCAATAATTTTCCATCGTCATGCAGTTTATGGCTGTCTTAGACTGCACTTAAAGTTAGGGCAAAGAAAAATGTCTTCAGTGTCTGAAAACATGCAAATAATACACTTTACAGATACACAAACATGGAGAAGACCTACCTCTTCATCCCGTTCTGGGCTCACACGGGCGGAGCAAACACCCAGTGTCTGCCACACACGGCGCAAACGCAGCCGTGTGACACCCTCTGACTGGGAAATGCTGCATGGAGTAAAGTGGTAAGTGTGTCCTTGCCTAAAATATAATGTCGAAATATCACTTCTTTTGGATATTTACTTCGTGTGTTTTGTATGAAAGTGTCATTATATTCTCCCCCCATTAGTCATCCAGAAAGTGGTTGTAGTTTTTCAAGAGCTGTTATGCTAAAATGTGGATATGCAGCTTGATCATTAAAGAACTCTGTGTACTCTGACAGCACCAGACACTCCCTGGGGGTGTGCGATGAGGTTCAAACAGTCCTAATAAACACTCTTCAGCACAGTACCAAAACATCGCATCGTCAGCCTTTTGTCTCTTCGCAAGTGTGAGCAAATGTTTTTCTTTCACATATTTAAGAATCAGTTTTGGAGATCCCACCTGAAAGTGAAGACTCATTTCCACAATCCCACGCGGACTGCAGGCCTTTCTTCCACTGGGGACTCTGCATTAGCAGCAAGCGGGGCATTGGTGCTCATGCGGAGGAAGCGTGGCATCTGCTCAAAGTGAGGACGGGGTGTGGCCGAGAGGAAGCCAGCTCCTGCTGCAGGGGTCCATGTTTTGCCCAAGAGGGCAGCACCCCTGTCTCTCACCAGCAGGTTGTGACCAATGCATGCAAATGAACCCCAAACAGCTCTGCCTTCTGTATCTCGGGTGCTCTGGCTCTCACTGGGTGTGACAGAGGAGGATCCAGAAGCCAGCTTTCACCTTCAGACTTGCTTACTCTCTCTGGGATGGAGAAGTCCACGAGCACTTATCCCACTGCCTTGGCTAACATCCTTTGCAACAACCATCTGCTAAATTCAATAAGGCCCGGGGGGAAAAACAACCTAATTAGAAAAGTTTCCCTCTTATCCCTTAAAATAAAACATAGAAAAGGCATGTCATACAGACTCTCAATTTCTGATTTCTTCAGCTTCCGATGCCAGAGTTTATCTGTTGCTATGACAACTAAGAACTTTATGAATGTTTCCTAGCCTCTGATATTTTCTAGAGCGTATCTGCATCTTGGGGTTTCCTTAATGACTTCGAGTGGACACTGGCAACGTGACCGCGTGTGGACCGTGCACTGCTGTGCGTGTTGGAGAGAGGGGATGGAACTGATGCCTTTGTTTTTCAATGTGAACAATTTTAATAAACCTTTATATTAAATGTGTACATTTACGTCCCATTTACCCTGTTCAAATTCTAGTTAAATCATAGCTTGCCTATTATCCTTTTCCCTTCCAAACTGAGAAATTATCGCTACCATGATGGTTCACTCCAGGCATTATCTGGCCGTGAGCGCTTGTGGGGAGAGGCGTCATCTGAACCATGCCCACGCTGCTTCTCAAAACCAGCGTGTTAGTGAAACTTGTGGGAGATGGGTTTGAAGTGAAACTTAAAGCCTTAAATATTTATAGCAAAAAGTAGTAAAGTTAAAAATTGATGGGCAAAATTTCTAAATTAAGTAACTAGTAATGAAAAACAAAATAAACTCCAAGAAAGCAAAGAGAAAGAGAAAAAATTGTGAAAATACGAAGCTATAATAGAAAATCAACAAAGCTAAAAGTTGCTTCTCTGAAACAATGTACAAAGTTTTAGTAATCATAAATTCTGGCTTGCCCGGTATAGTCCCAGTTTCCCAGCTGTCTGGTGTCACCTTCCAATTAACTTACATCTCAGATTATTTATTGTTAATGAAAACTTGTCAGCAGCTGAATAGGTATTAATCCAGGATGGATTTGGTAAACCTCCCCTCCTATTTCCAGCTTCTTCCCCCATCTCAGCAAGCAGTGAGAGCGATTGAACAGAAATCTCATTTTCATATGTGGTTAAATCTGAAAGATGACCTGTGATAATTTGCCTCTCTTTTTCATTCCTTTTCAGATAGGACATGATTAGCACCTCCCTTGCAGGGACAGCAAGCAGTATCTGCCAATCAACAGAGTGTCACTAGACACAAGCAGTTACGGGGAGCTGATGACTTCTGAAAGTGGAAAGGCGTTCAACTCTGCTGCCCCTGCCACACATTTGGTATGCCAACTAGTTGCTGTCTCTTGTTGAGACAATGACTAAATGTTGGAAATTAAAGGACAGGCATATGTGAAATATGCATAAGAAATGGAAGTAGACCAATTCTTCCATAGAGTGCATATAGTCTGAACATTCTTGTTACAGTGTTGTTCTCATGTAATGTAGGGTAAATCTATGACTATTTATTATAATATATTGTATATTATACATACATATGTATGTACACTTTAAATGCACAATTCAGTGTTTTGTTTTGTAATTATTTTGCAGTAATGAATGAGCTGAAAAATCCAAAAGTTATTGAAGGTGTCAAATTTATTAATTATAAAATACAACTTTGAAGAAAACTATGGAGGTTTTATTTTTAAAAATAAAAATAATAAGACTATATATTTAAAAATACATTACTCTGAAAATTTTCCATGATATGGTATTAGAGGAAGTTACAGTGAACAAATTGAAATATGTAGATGTTCATAAAAAATAATACTGTTTTAGTAATTTTTAATGTTTGCATATTCATTAACAAGTATTTTGATCCTCTTTGCATAAGCAATCACATATACATCTTTTAGAAAAATATTTTTTAATAATTATTTTTAGTATGTAATATAACAAGCTAATTTCCTGCATTTCTATCTTTGCTATAATTTTAATTACTTTGGGGGTCCACTGCTGCTCCCTGGTTTGAAAGAGAATTTATATGGTCACCTTATATCAAAAAGACAAAATTGCAGCAAAATTTATCAAGTAAAGAGAAGACAAAAATAATGCCATGAATACAAAAAAGAACACAAATACAACAATAGATAACTCAGTCATTAATAATATTCTAATGGAATGATATCAACAACTTTAACCTAACACATTTGAAAGCTTAGATGAAATGGAAAAATTCTTTCACTATATAAGTTAATAAATCTAACAGGTAAAACTGGATTTCATGCATAGTCCTAAGCCTATTAAAGAAACTCTCATAATAGCCAAAACTTTTGACAAAGAAAAGCTCTATGTCATATGATTTTGTAGCTGAATACTAAGTTCTCATCACAAGGATCATCCCGGTATATACGGTCTTTTAATGAAGACTCTTGTACCCACTTTATAAAGCCAGTACAATCCCCGGGGAAAACCTGACAAGCACAGTACAAGAAAAAAAGATTACAGTCCTAGTTCACTCACAAATACGATTGTCACCCTCGGTTCCACATCCATGGATTCAGACAGTCGTGGATCAAAAATATTTGGAAAACACAATAAAAAATAAAAATATAATAAAAAATAATGCAAATAAAAAGCAACACAGTAAAATAACTATTTACATAGCATTTACATTGTATTAGGTAGTATAAGTAATCTAGAGATGGGTTAAGGTACCGAGGAGGATGTGCGCAGATTATATGCAAATACTGTGCCATTTTGTATTCTGTATTTTGGAAGCTGCAGGGGATTCCTGGGACCATCTCCTGTGAATATGAAGGGAGGATCGTATAGATGCAATCACCCTGATCAAAATTTAACAGCCCAAATCCTACAGTGCATACAAATGTCAGCACACAGTACCTTAATCTGCCCAATACTATGTTAACCAAGTAATCAAGGTAACATCATCAGTCATAAGTCATGTGGGTAAGTACACCATCTGGCTATGACGTGCTGAGAATGCCACTTCACCTCTGTGCTCTTCCTCCCCAAAACCCAAACCCCAATCTAACCCTGAGAAAAATAACCACACAAACCTGAATTGAGGAACATTCTACAAAATAGTAAGCCAGTACTGGTCAAAACTGTCAAGGTCATCAGAAACAAGGAAAGCCTGACAAACTAGTCACAGCCAAGAGGAGCCTCAGGAGACATGATGACTCAGTGTAACCTGGAACCCTGGGTAGGATCCTGACATGGAGAAAAAACATTAGGAAACAGAAATACTATTATAATAAAATCTGAATAAAGTTTAGCTAATAATTAAAGACTTCTTTCAAAACAAAAATTAGATACTGTAAGGTAAATGAATTGCTTCTCTGCCTTTTGGCTAAAATCAAGTGTAAGGAAAATGAAAATACAGATTAAAACATGTAGAGGATATCTGTGACATATTTAACTGAGATAGAATTTGTAACTGTGTGTATTGATAATTAATTTTATCAATTGCTGTGCACAGACTTTTTCCTAATTTAAGCTCCATCCGCAGGACACACCACCACAAGCCACACCAGTTTTACTTACATTTATTAAGGGAGAAGAGAAAAAGAGAGAAAGTAAGAGAAAAGTACCACAGGAGAATAACACAAAAGAGTAATCATACCATTAGGATCCCATTATCAGCACCAGAGGCTTATCATCATGGGTAATCTCAACACAGGGGCTAATTCTCACGGGCAGTCTCTCAGGCAGCAGTGAAGGCAACACACTGGGATATCAAGCAAGCAGGCAGGAGATGTTGGAGAAGCAACAGCGAAGAAGAAACGTCTGAGAAGTGGCTGAAAAAGCGGCTCTGGGACTTTCTTATATTGTTTATATAGTGGCCTGAACAAAGGAAGGCTTTTGGTGCCAAAAAGGCGTATGCTCTGGTCACTGAGGTCCCAGATCTGGCCAGGAACTGGGGCCTGTAGTGACTGGTCTCACATATCAGTTCCGGGCATGAGCCTAGGGTAAACACCCCTGGACAGCCCAGGATAAACAATCCTAGGCCGTCTAGGGAGTCCAGGATAAACATCCCCAGGCACATAGCTCAGAGCTGTCAATTCCCATTTCTTCAAGAAGTGGCCAACTTCTCTAGGAAATGGGTGCATACCTCAAGCCTTATAAATTTATATGACCCCAAGCAGGCTTTAATATTCTGTACCTCAGTACAGTGTGACAGGCGAGGGTCTAAGATGGCCCTCAAATCCCCAGGCTGTGGTAGACACATCCCTTCTCCAGTAATTCAAAGAGCCTCTTGCAGCCAAGTTTCTAGCTGGTCTCAGTAGAGGAAGTCAGACATGTGCTCTGCCTGGCCCAAGCCATGAACTACCTGGGAGAACCACATGGTAAGGGAATGCAGATGGCTTCTAGGTGCTGACAGTGGTGCCTGGGCAGCAGCTAACAAAAGAATGGGGCCTTCCATCATGGAGTCACACAGAAGTGAATGTTGCCAACAATAGGCAAAGTTGGAGGAGGACTCGAACCTCAGGTGAGAACTGCTGACACCTTGATTCCAGCCTGTGAGACCCTGAGCAGGGAATCTAGCCAGGCCCTATTGGATTTCTGACACACAGAAACTGTAAAATGATACATTTGTGATGTTGTAAGCCACTAAGTTTATAGTAATTTGTTATGCAACAAATAGAAAAGCAATATAAGAAAATAATAAAGAGCTAGAAATAAATACCTAAAGAACAAAAAAAACCTTCAAAGACAAGAATGGCATTTCATAAAAGAGAAAGACATACACAATCAATAAATATATAAAAGATACATTTATTTATTTTATTTTATTTTTATTTTAGCATATTATGGGGGTATAAGTGTTAAGGTTACTTATATTGCCCATGCCCCCCTCTCGCCTCGAGTAAGAGCTTCAAGCATGTCATTCCCCAAATGTTGCACATATTACTCGTTGAGGTTGCATATACCCATCCCTCCTCCCCTCTGCCCCCTCCCCCCCTCCCGACACCCGATAAATGTTACTCCTATATGTCCACTTAGGTGTTGATCCGTTAATACCAATTTGCTGGTGAGTACATGTGGTGCTGGTTTTCCCATTCTTGAGATACTTCGCTTAGTAGAATGGGTTCCAGCTGTATCCAGGAATATACAAGAGGTGCTATATAACCATTGTTTCTTAAAGCTGAGTAGTACTCCATGGTATACATATACCACATTTTATTAATCCACTCATGAATTGATGGGCACTTGCGTTGTTTCCATACCTTTGCAATTGTGAATTGTGCTGCTATAAACATTTGAGTGCAGGTGTTTATTCATAAAGTGACTTTTGATCTTTTGGGTAGATGTCCAGTAGTGGAATTCCTGGATCAAATAGTAGATCTACTCGTATCTCTTTGAGGTATCTCCATATCGCTTTCCACAGAGGTTGCACTAGTTTGCAGTCTCACCAGCAGTGTAGGAGTGTTCCTCTCTCTCCGCATCCACGCCAGCATTTGTTGTTTGGGGACTTTTTGATAAAGGCCATTCTCACTGGAGCTAAGTGATATCTCATTGTGGTTTTGATTTGCATTTCCCTGATGATTAGAGATGTTGAACATTTTTCATATGTTTGTTGGCCTTTATTCTGTCTTCTTTTGAGAAGTTTCTGTTCGTGTCCTTTGCCCATTTTTTGATAGGGTTGTTTGATTTTTTCTTGCTGATTTTCTTGAGTTCTAAGGAGATTCTAGTTATCAGCCTTTTATCAGATGTGTAGCTTGCAAAAATTCAACACCCTTTTATGATAAGAACGCTCAACAAAATAGGGATAGACAGGGCTTACCTAAAAATGATACAAGCCATATATGACAAACCCACAGCCAATATCATACTGAATGGGGAAAAATTGAAAGCATTCCCACTTGGAACTGGAACAAGATAAGGTTGCCCACTATCTCCACTTCTGTTCAACATAGTGCTGGAAGTCCTTGCTACCGCCATCAGACAAGAGAACAGAATTAAGGGCGTCTAAATGGGAGCAGAAGAGATCAAACTCTCACTCTTCGCTGATGACATGATATTATACCTAGAAAACCCCAAGGATTCAACCAAGAGACTCCTTGATCTGATAAACAAATTTGGTAAAGTCTCAGGATACAAAATCAATACACAGAAATCAGATGCATTCATATACGCCAACAACAGTCAAAGTGAGAACCAAATCAAAGACTCAATTCCCTTCAAAATAGCAACAGAGAAAATAAAGTACCTTGGAATATATTTAACTAAGGAGGTAAAATACCTCTAGAGGGAGAACTATGAAACACTGAAGAAGGAAGACGTAAACAGATGGAAGAATATATCATGCTCATGGGTCGGCAGAATCAACATTGTTAAAATGTCTATACTACCCAAAGTGACCTACCAAGTCAATGCAATCTCTATCAAAATACCATCATCATTTTTCACAGATATAGAAAAAATAATTTTACACTTCGTATGGAACCAGAGAAGACCCCATATAGCAAAATCAATCCTAGGCAATAAAAACAAAATAGGAGGTATCAATTTACCAGACTTCAAACTATACTACAAGGCTATAGTCATTAAAACAGCTTTTTACTGGCACAAGAACAGGGACATTGACCAGTGGAACAGAACAGAGAACCCAGATATAAAACCATCCTCATGTAGCCAACTAATCTTCGACAAAGCAGACAAAAACATACACTGGGGAAAAGAATCCTTATTCAATAAATGGTGCTGGGAAAACTGGATAGCCACATGTAGAAGACTGAAACAAGACCCACACCTTTCACCTCTCACAAAAATCAACTCATGCTGGGTAACAGACTTGAACTTTAGGTGTGAAACTATTAGAATTATAGAGGAAAATGTTGGAAATACTCTTCTAGACATTGGCCTAGGCAAAGAATTTATGAAGAAGACCCCAAAGGCAATCACAACAGCAACAAAAATAAACGAATGGGACCTAATGAAATTAAAAATCTTCTGCACAGCCAAAGAAACTGTCAAGAGAGTAAACAGACAACTCACAGAATGGGAGAAAAAAATTTTAAAAGATACATTTAAATTTAACCTCTTTAATGAGGAGAGCAAATAAAACTATGATAAAATAATATTTTATACCAATTACATTGCCATTACTTGAGAAAGTTGTTAATACCAAGATATGGAGATGATATGAATCCAAAATCTGTATATTTTGTGCGTGGAAATGTATACTGATATAACTACTTCAGAAAACAATTTAGAATCTTATTGTAAAGTGGAATATTTGTATATCCTATTATGACTAGGAAATTTCCTTCCTAGGAACATTCCCAAGAAAAACTCTTGTAAAAGTGTACATTAGGAAACATGTGAGTGTTCATAACAGCACTGTTTTTATTAAAAATATCTTGGAAACAACCAAAATCACCAGAAGAGTGAATAAATTAAATGCAGTACACAGTCACATGATTAAATACATAATAGTCCAAATGGCAGCTACACAAAGCCATGTGCATCAGCCTTAACAACATGCAGCAACAGAATGTGAACAAGCTTCAGATAGTTACATATAGAATAATGCCATTTTTATAATGTTAAGTAAAATACCATAAAAATCTGTAAAAAGGTTTTTAGCATGTTTTATATATTCAAATTATATTTACAAAAGCATCATAATGATAAACCCACATTTCAGGAGGGTAGTTACCTCAGATGGGGAAGAGCAGGGATTTGGGATGGGGAATGAACACATGGGAAGATGGAAGTGATAATTAGATATATAATGTAACGTGGCCTCTGGGATATTTCTAGTGGATAGAATATTCAATTAAGTCTTCAGGGATTGGGAGACAAGATGGTGGACCAGAGGCATTGTTTGCCTGACAATCCCAGTGGGAAGATAAGAATTCTGATATAGGGGAGAGGAAAAGATGCAGAGCAGGTATAGATCACAGAGAGGGGTACCAGAGCCTATTATGGATCTCCTGGGGCATGGCCAATATATGTAACCTTAACACTTGTACCCCCATAATACACTGAAATAAAAAAAAAATAAAAAAATAAAGGATCTCATGGAGGAAAATTACGAGGCAGAGTAGGAAGAAGATAAAGGAAAAAAGATACCAGTGAGGACCAAACCCAGAGAGACTTCAAGCTCAATGAATGTATAAGGGGGTGGGAAACCCTCTCACCCCTCCACAAGCATTCAGTGGCCAGTGGGCTACCAAGTTTCTTGGAGGCTCTTCCATCCCCATGAGCCCAGGCATGACTGCAAACATGGTATAGTGGGGAGAATTTATATGATCCCAGAGCTTGGACACTTTGTGTGGGGCTCCCCTCCAAGGAGAGTTTCACAAGAAGCCAGAGAGCTGGCTTTCTTCTATTCAGACACTCCCTTCCCTAACACCCCCTACCCACTGCTAATGGGAAAGCAGTATGGGCCAAGAATCTGGTGAGTGGCCCCCCCCCACAGTGGGTATGTGCTACAGACTGAAGCTTCCGCAGAAAAGGGGACCCATGACTTTCCCATTGGGGCTTGCAGTGGATGTGGAGTGCCCAATTTGGGAACTCCCTGCCCAACAGTATATTGCAGAGTTGCATGCCAGCAGGTCAGACAAGCAGGCTGGCCTTATGCTCCCTGGACTTGGGTAGGTTGCTAGGGACACAGCAGGGAGATCTGTGAGTTGAACTCGGGTGGCGAGGAAGGCCATATGGACAGATCTGACAGAATACTCTGGGATTCTGAGACATGGCAAACTGGGAAAGCACCCACCCCTTCCCTTCAGGAAGACCACCCTATTTGATTGGGGCAGGTTCTACGGTGAGGAGCACAGCCCCAGGTGCCATAGCAAACAGGTGCAGTTCAATCAGGAGCCTGTGCTTACTGGGAGCAGCAAACCCTCCCACATACATTCTAGCCTTGAGAGAAGTTTGTGTTAAGAATTTGGCAAGTGGCTCTCTCTTTCCAGTGGGCTCATACTCCAGGATGAGGGCCCCACAGAAAGTGGGGCCACTCCTCTTCCCGTGTGGACTTGTGGTGGACCCAGGGTACCCAGTTTGGGAGCTCCCTAGCCACCAGCATTTTACAGAAGCATGAACTGGCAGGTCAGACGCACAGGCCAGGGGGAGGTCTGAGAGGCAGACAGTCAGTCTGTGAATCTCAGATGGTCCCATCTCCACAGGCAGATTTTCTGGCTGGGTGAGGCCACTTCAGTCCCTCCCTGGTGGCTTTCCCTAGAAGATGGGAGCAGACCTTCAAACCCTGCCCAAATAGCTACCTTACCAAATTTTGTGGAGCCTGAGGGCAAGCCCACCCAACCCAGCCCCATCTAGCCTTGTTCCCCCAGCCTGCTCCACTGAGGCAGAGAATAAAGACACACCTGGAAGTTCCAGGGCCCCATCCACCACCTGGGTGCTCCTCCTGAGAGATTAGAACTGGTCAAAAAAACAACACTGCAGCCTGTTCCTTCTGGCAAATGCCATCTGCTGACAGGGAGGTAAATATACAGCCCTTTTCAATATTTGCTGATTTAATCATATGGGATGAGGTTGTTTCTCACCAAAAGAGCAACCTACTGTCTCAGAGATTAAACGGGACATGGCATTACTATTTACACTCCTAAGAAGACCACAGGGCTGAGGAAAGAGAATGGATTTCAAAGGCTTCCATAATCTCTCATCAAAGAGAGACAGGGATTCTTCCCACTCACATAGCTCTCCACTGCTGCAGCATACATATGACCAGCAACTGAGAAAACCATTACACTAAGGATATTCACAAGCAAGGTGTCTATCTGGAACTTAGATTGTCACCAAAGCCCTCATGAACAAAGCCAAAGGTTCTTACCCGACATATGCTACAAACACCCTCACACAAGTGTGGGAGGAACCCCATCTAAACAAAAGAAAATTCAAAATCAAGAAGCAAAAGCTATTCCAGATAAGAGGGAATCAGAGTAAGAACTCCAGAAGTATGAAAAATCAGAGCAAAAGGTCACCCCCAAAAGGGAAGACCAGCCCTCTAGCAATGGATACTAACCAAAATGCAAATATTAAAATGATAAAGAATTCCAAATATGGATTATAAGGAAGCTCAATGAAATCCAAGAGAAAATGGAAAACCAACTGAAAGAAACCAAAATAATAATTCAGGAAATGAATGAAAAATTCACTAAAGAGATCAACATATTGAAGAAAAATGAAATAGAATTTCTGGAAATGAAAATTTCACTTAAGCAAATACAAAACACAGTGGAAAGTTATAAGAACAGACTAGACCAGACAGAAAAAAAGAATCTCAGAGCTTGAAAACAACTCAATCAAATTAAATCAGTCCATCAAAAATAATGAACAGAGAATTAAGAGGAATGAACAAAGCCTAAAAGAAAAATGGGATTATGTAAAATGCCCAAATATAATAATCATAGCATCCCAGAGAAAAGAAAACGCACAAGGGCTGGAATAATTGAGGGAAACTTATCTGTCTTGCTAGAGATTTTGACATACGGGTACAAGAAGCTCAAGGAACACCATGGAGATTCATTGCAAAGAGACAATCACCAAGACACATAGTCATCAGACTGGCCAAAGGCAACATGAAGGCAGAACTCCTGCAAGCCATAAGGCAAAAACACCAAATAACGTACAGAGCAAAACCCATCAGGCTAACTGTAGACTTCCCAGCTGAGACCTTACAAGCCAGAAGAAATTGGGGCCCCATCTTCAGTCTTCTTAAACAAACATCTGTCAGCCTAGAATTATGTATCCTGCAAAACGAAGAATTATAAACAAGGGATAAATAAAGACTTTTCCAGACAAGCAAACACTGAGGGAATTTGTCAACACTAGCAAGCCCTGCAGAAAATACTCAGTACCACAATATACATGGATAAGTACAATAGTCACCCTCTAGCGTAAAACCACCCACAAGCTAAAACTCAGAGCTCAAATAAAGTAATAGTACAAGGGATAAAACAAAACAACAAGGTACTAGCCAACAGGATGAACAGAACAGCATCCCCCAAATAAATTCTATCAATCGATGTAAACAGTTTCAATTCCCCACTCAAGAAACAGACTGGCAGAATGGATGAAAAGATACAACCCAAGTGTCTTCTGTCTCCAGGAAACACATCTAACCTACAAATACTCTTACAGACTCAAGGCCAAGGGATGGAAAAAAATATTCCATGCAAATGGAAACCAAAAAAAGCAGGTGCAGCCAGTTTCATATCAGATAAAATTGCATTTAAATCAACAATAGTAAAGAAAGACAAAGATGATCATTATATAATGGTAAACGGAGAAATTCAACAAGAAGCCATAATGATCTTAAATATTTAGGCACCTAACACAAGAGCACCAAAAGTCATAAAGGAAACCCTACTAGGTCTAAGTAAAGAGATAAACAGCAACATTGAGATGCCAGGGACTTCAACACCCCACTGACAGAATTGGACAGATCATCCAAGCAGAAAATAAATAAAGAAATAATGGACTTAAATAGAATAATTGGGCCTAACAGACATTTACAGACTATCTTACCCCAAAACCACTGAATATACATTCAACTCATCAGCACATGGAACATTCTCTAAAATTGATCATATTTATTCCACAAAACATAGCTCAGCAAATTCAAAACAACTGAAATCATATCACAGTGGAAATCTCAGACTACAGTATAATAAAACTAGAAATCAACTCCAATAGAAACACCCAATTCTACACAAAGTCATGGAAATTAAACAACCTGCTGCTGGATGATTATTGGATAAATGATGAAATTAAGATGGTAATTAAATTATTTCTCAAACTGAATGACAAAAAGGACACAAGCTATCAAAATCTATGAGATACAGCAAAAGCACTGCTAAGGGGAAAATTCATAGCTCCAAATGTCTACAACAAAAAGATAGAAAGATCACAAATTAACAATGTAATGACACATCTCATGGAGCTAGAAATGGAAGAGAAAACCAAGCCCAAAACCAGCCAAAGAAAAGAAATAACTAAAGTCAGAGCAAAATTAAACAAAATCAAAACCAGGAAATTATACAGAATATCAATGAAACAAAAAAGTTGGTTGTTTGAAAGATAAATAAAATCGATAGACCTCTGACTACATTTACCAGGAATAGAAGAAAAGGACTCAAATAAACTCAATTAGAAATGAAAAAGGAGATATTACAACTGATACACAGAAATACAAAATACCATCTGTGAATATTATGAAAATCTCTATACACATAAACTTGAAAAAGTGGAGGAAATGGACAGAAATTTTATTCTTAGGTTTATACCCAACTACAAAGTTGGCTATAAACATATGCCCTAACAAACACTTGCACATGAATGTTCATAGCAGCATTATTCTGAAAAGTCAAAAAGTAGAAATAACCCACATGTCCATCAATGAATAAATTGATAAAATGTGATATATTCACACAATTAAGTATTACTCAGCAATAAAAAGGAATAACATACACTTACATGCTACAACACAGATGAACTTTGAAAACATTATGCTAAGTGAAAGGATCTAGACTAAAAAAAAAAAATCCACACATTGTATGAGTCAATATATTATATATAAAATATCCAGGATAAGCAAATCTATAAAGATAGAAAGTGGATTAATGGTTGCTTAGCATTGGGGAGGAGGGCTGAGAAAAATGGGGAGTCATTGCTAATAAGTAACTAGCTTTCTCTTTGGGATAATCAAAATGTTCTAAAATTGATTGTGGTGATAGTTGTAAAACTCTGTGGACGTGCCAAAAAACATTGAATTAACAATTTAAATGGGCAACAAATAGTTATGTGAATTATATGTCAATAAAACTATTATATAAAAGTTTATGTGCAAAAATATTCATAGGGACATTAAGAAAAAATGAAAAATCAATAAAAATATTCATCAGTGGGAACTACATTAAAAGACATCTTTCTAATGGCATATTATGTGGTCTTGCAAAAGAATATGGCAAAGATATCTGTATACTTACTGATGAGGAGCAAGCTCCAAAACACAATGGTAAACGGAAAAGCCAGTTTTATATAAATGTATGCACACAATAGTCCGATTTTTAATTTATGGCATATATATATTTTATATTTGTGTAAGATTTCTACAGAAATGAATAAAAGATAAAAGACACATACCTAGTTTCCAAGGTTGACTTTGGAAAGGCAGGTAAGGAAGAAAAGAAGAATAAAATAGGAGAGTTGGAATTTATCTGAACCCTGTCAGGTTTTATCTTAAATGCTCTAAGATTGCTAGGATCTTTTAGGAAGAGAATACATTCTTGTATTATGTGAATAATGAACAATAAATAGACAAAGAGGCAGTTAGGTGGGCACAGCAAGCGCGTGGGGATGCAGAGCTACAGCCCGGCCCGTCACTCGCTCAGCGGCCTCTGAGCCAACTGAGCAGGAGCCGCTGCCGACGACGGCACAAGTGGCTTTTACGATGCCATCGGGCCTTCAGTCATACATGTGGTTTTGAGGAGGATAGAGCTTTCTCTGCAAGGAAGGAAAAGGGGGTATTCTAAGTTTTTTCCTTCTCTTTAAATCCTATTGAATTACTTTCCTCCTCCTTTCCATTCTTTACATTTCTCATTTATTTCTATTTTTATAATTCTATTTCTTGCATTTATTCCTATTTTTTATTGTTTATACCTATTGATAAAAGATAACATATCAGGATGTGTCAGTCAGTTGCCAAATTAGAATTAGTTAAGGAGGATTTATTCATAAAGAGTCTATTGATAATGTGCAAGAAGAGTGTAGGGTTGCCACAGGGATGGCGAGTTGTACTGCTGAGGGTTCATTTGGGGGGAAAGCAATAGGAGATGTATCTGTATTTCCACCTATATCTGTACACACACGCACACACACTCTTATTGTAACGTACTGGCTCACTTGATTCTGAAGGCTGAGAAGTCCCACGATCTGCTGTCTGCCAGCTGGGGACTCAGGGAGGCTGGCAGTGTATGTAGCTCGCAGGCCTAAGAGCCTGGTGTGCATCCCAGCCTGGGTCTGGGGCCCAGAGAACCAGGAGCGCCAAGGGAAGCAGATCCATATCCCAGCTCAAGTGGGCAGGAGGAAAATGAATCCACCGTTCCTCTGCCTTTTTGCTCTATTGCAGCCATCAGTAGGTTGGCCATACCGGGGTATCACTGTGAGGGCCGTCTGCTCTACTCAGTCCACCAGCTTAAACGTCAATCTCTTCTAGAAACACCCTCACAGATACACCCAGAAATAATGTTTAACCAGCTATCTGGGCAAACTGTGGCCCAATCAGGCTGACACAACACGCAACCAACCCTCACAGCAGCTTAAGAGCCATCACTGTTCCGGGCCTGGCGGAGCAGAGGAAGAGCTGGCCAAGGGAATGTGAAATGAGCGTCTGGGAAACCGTGGCGTTCAGTGGAGGACTCGGCCCCCCACGCTTGCCCCGCTTTGCGAGCGCCGTTAAGGAGCCCCTGATCTCTCTATGATCCCTGCCAGAGGTCTCCCCTGGGAACCTACAGGAACCCCGCAGACATGGGAGCCCATCAGTGTAGCCCCTGGGGCAGAGAACTGAATCTGGAAAACAAAGAGCTGAACAGAAACCGTTATGACCACTATTTGCTGTACAATGTGTCCTTGCTGTATGAACTTGACATTTATTGCAATTCTTCTGATTTCTGACCTGTTCTGATTGTCATTTTGTCCTAAAAAAGTTCCGATTTGTTATTATTGAAATGTCAAGAATAAGCTAAACTGCACTCAGCACAGCTGCTGAACAATAGAGAGCTGTGTGGAGTTTATGCCAGGTGCCTCATGACTACAATCTGCACCGTACTTTCTGATCCAGAATTGCTTTTTAGAGAACCCTTGCAGGCTTAATTTAACCTTTATCTCAATAGCTTTAGGAATGAAGCACTCTTTTCAAATACTGCCCACAATTCATTTTTAATTGCTCTTTCAAAAGCAATACTTGAATATATTCCCACAGCAAAGCCCAAATCATTTTCCCTTTTCTTTTCTTTTATTTCACAGGTGATGGAGCTGGAAGGAACCCAGGGCAGGGGACACACACACATTCAGTTCTTCCTGCAAGTCTTCCGGGAGACCTAGCTGCCGCTCTGTCTCTCCAAAGCCAGCACGTTCTTTCTGGTGGGTGAACCGGCTGCCCTGCAGCCCATGCAGGAAGTACACAGCACCCTCACTGCACTCACCGCCCCGCACAGCTCACGGTGTTACTTCATGCCAGCATAGGATACAGGTGCAACTGTAATGGAACAAGTCATTCTGATCTTTGCGAGTTGGAATAGGAGCTTTAATTATGCCTGTTTGCCAGCACCAACAATACTTAAGCTATGCATATATATTTGCCCAGAATGTAAGTGAATTTGGGGAAAATACATCTCTATTTGGGGAAAATACATCTAGCTTTTGTGGTGCAGATCATACATAATCGAGACTCAGGTGCTGTGAGTCTCACACAGCATGCTTCTACGTTACCATGAGCATATTCTCTTCAGAGTCCCTTAGGGATGTTTTTTCCCAAAGTAGAGCAGTTGTTAGAATCATTTTAGAGCCCAGTTTATTCCAGGCTGGTTGAGTCATGTTGAATCTAGAATCTTGTCTTTGTAAGGAACTTGTCTTTCGATTCTAATATCTAGTCATGTTTGGAACCCTGCAGTATAGAATACGTCTTATATCAGTAAATATATTCTGTTTTCTAAGTAGATAAGTCCATGGCAGTATACACACACATACATACGTATGGCACATACTATGTTGGGGGAGCAGCTCGGGGGCTTCTGTTAGGAAAGCTTTTGAGGATAATCTTCTGATGCCTTCTCACATAAGGACGCATGGCAGGCTGACTGGCTGTAAGTGGATAACTGTAGAATAACTTTTAATATTCTTTGTTAGATGACAATTTTTAACTTCAGAAAACTGAGGAAAATTTGTCACCTCTATTTTATTCATCAAATTTTCTCTCTGGTAATTAGTTTTCATGACCTACAATTTTATTTAAAATCAATTTCCAATTTCCCCAAGATGATTCAGTGCTCAGAGAATATAAAACAGGAAGCACAGATGGTAGATTTAACCCCCAAGTACATCACAAATTTCATTAACTGTAAAGAGGATAATCTATTAAGTGCAAATGGAACACTCTAATTAAAACTAAAAGATCTACAAACTACATTTAAAAAGTAACTAGTTATATATGACAAAAAATATATGCTTAAAAAGACTGCATGCCATACCTGTTAATGGGGACATTACATTTATGAATCAAGGGACCATCTCAGAAACATGCAGAAAAAATAATAAAATTAACATTCATTAATGATTAGTACTTTTAACAAACTAGAAATAGGGGGTGTGGTGGCACACACCTGCAGTTCCAGCTACTGGGGAGGCTGAGGCAGGAGGGTTGAGTCCAGGAGTTGGAGGTTGCAGGGAGCTATGATTGTTCCGCTGCACTCTAGGCTGGGCAACAGAGTGAGATCCTATCTCTTAAAAAATAGAAAAAAAAATTTAATGAAAAGAGACCATTATAAAATCAAAAACATCAGATACGGGGCAAAGTCTAAACAAAGCCATGCTAGTGAACTCAATTCAGGCTGTTAGGGCTGGTGATTCTAAGCCCCTCGCCTGGCTACCTCCAGAAAGACACGACTGGGCCTGCAGCTCTCTGTGGAGCTCTGGCCCGAGCAGATCCCTAGCGCTCTGGCACAGGTGCTCTGGCCCGAGCAGATCCCTAGCGCTCTGGCACAGGTGCTCTGGCCCGAGCAGATCCCTAGCGCTCTGGCACAGGTGCTCTGGCCCGAGCAGATCCCTAGCGCTCTGGCACCGGTGGTGCACAGCGCTGTTCTCTTCTGCACAGTCCCACACCACCAGCTGGAGCCAGCCACCGCCGTATGGCGGGAACAGCAGCGTGCCTGTCTCTCCCACTAATTCCAAGGGTACGCCACCTGTTCCGCTCCAGGTGCCCCTGAATGCGCTATCGCAGTCTGCACGTGGACACCCAGCACTGACAGGTGCTGAGGTTTATTATTATTTATCATTTCCCATGAAAGGCGGCCATGAATTTATCGGGAGTCCCGCCGGGACTGACGAGGCCCCTCCGCACAGGTGAGGAGGACCCTGCGGGCCTGCCCTCCGCCCGCCCGCCCTGTGGCTCCGGCAGGCCGCGCATTCGGTCTCCGTGTGTGCTCGGCCTGGCGGGTGGGCCGAGCGTGGCCGGCGGGACGCAGCTCCCAGCCCGCCAGGCTGCAGTCCCTTGGCCTGCGCTGCCGCGGGACCGAGGCACCAGCAGCGAACAGGACATTCTGTGGGGGCGAGCCCTGGCGGGGAGTGGCTGAGAGTGGGTGCGGCAGGCCTGGGGGAGGTCAGCTGCTTCTCCGCACGGAGCCAAGTCCCTAAGATAGGGGTCGCCACCGAGGAAGGAAATTGATAGGCAGCAGAGAGAAACAAAAGAACACACGGGGACTAAGGTACGGTCTACGCATATAGATCAGACACACCACGGCAGTGCCTAGGGGCTGCGCGTCTCCATGACCGCCGCGGCGTCAGGGCCCAGCCACACCCTCTGGCGGCCCAGCGTCTGGCGGGCTGGCCGGCGCAGCGCCCCGTCCTCCCGCCCGCCCTCGGCCGGCGGGGTCTGGTCTGGTGTGGTCCGGTCTGGTGTGGTCTGGTGTGGTCCGGTCTGGCCCGGGGGCTGGAGCTCGGGCCGCGCCTGCCCGGCCTCCCTCCCTGCCCGGCCTCCCTCCCTGCCCGCTGTCCGGAGGCGCCAACCCGCGCCCTCCGCCGTCACCCTGTTGGACTCGCTGTGCAACTCATTCGCAGGCACAGCTGCCTCGCCTGTTACAGCCCTTTGTTTCGTCCGCTTCCTTTGTTTAGAATGCAAAATGCCCAGCTGCAGTTTGTCCAAGAATGCAGAAAATGTTTGAACTCACACTGTTCATCCAAAATATAAGGCGAGCCAGATGTGTCATTTTAAAGTTTCCATGAAATACGTGTTTGAAGTTTTTTAAAAAGTGAAATGAATTTTAATAATACATTTTATTTAAAATACTATCATTTTAACATGTAATCGATATTAGGATTTCTTTAAATGAGATCCAGTGTGTATTTTACACTCAGCCAATCTGCCTCAACTTGGACTCGCCACATTTCCGGAACTCAGAAGCCCGGGAGACCTCTGGCTGCTCTAAGAGACACGCAGGGCTCAGTAAAATGTGTTGATACATTAAGGCATAGAGCTATCTGCACTGTAACCCCAGTCAGAAGTCTTTAAAGACAACGTGACGACTGATACCCTAGGTAAAGTTATGTCTACATGATTTTGTAATAACAATGTTGTATTGTGTCTATGCTTCCTTTTATTCTCCCATTCTGTATTTTTGCTGGTTTTGTCATGTTTCTGTCCCTTCCTCCCTTACATTTTGAGTCTAACTCTGCTTTTCAGTTCTACCAATGTTAATATTTTCATCCTTCACAGTCTATTTCTTTATCATAATCGATTAATAAAACCAAAATAATTATTAGGCCACTCACTAAGATGACTTATTACTCATTTCTCTCCCCACGAAAAAGCAGCATTTTGAACCTTATTCCTTCTCTACTCTTCCCCACACTCAAGGGATCTGATTAGGAGATCTCACTTAGCAGGGTTATAAATCTTGAGATTGGCTGGAGAGGTTCGAGTGTGTCAAGCTGCTATTAAAGGTCTCTTACAGTGCAGTATGTTCCATCTCAAAAATGTGCAGTGACCCTTACACCTGGATCCCAGCCTCATCATCACTATCTACTAACTCTGCCTGTTGTAACAGTCCTTGCCCATCACTATTTACTAATTATCTACTGCTGTTTGGACATATTTGTTCTGCTCCAGTTAACATTTGGGTCAAGAGCTTCAAGCATCTTCCTCAGAGAAGATTCACTGGCTGAATTCTCTCTGAATCCCTGCAATCATAAAAAATGCCTTCATTTTGCATGGGCAGCTAAATGATATCATTTTTTAAAAAGCATTACTGAGTTATAATTAACATTATATAAAATTCATCCATTTAAAGTTACAATTCAATGTGTTTTATTCTATTCACAGAGCTGTGCAACCATTACCAGAATCAATTTTGGAACATTTTGTCACTCCCAAAAATAAACCTCGTATCCATTACCAGTCATTCCACATTCCCTGTAGGCAGCCATTCACCTAAATCTTTGTAGATTTGTCTGTCTTGGAAATTTCATAAAGTGCAATAATACAATTTGTGGCCTCTTGTGACTGGCTTCTTTACTTAGCATAATATTTTCTGGATTCATCCATGTTATAGCATATCAGTATCTTTTTATTGACAAATAATTTTCATCATATCAATAGACTACATTTTCTTTTTTCACTTATCAGTTGATAAATATTGCAGTTTTTTTCTGTCGTGGATTATTTTGAATAATGCTACCTTGAACACATATGTATACGTTTTTGTGTAGACATAAGTTTTCATTTCTCTTTGGGATATACCTAAGAGTTGAATTGCTGGGTCATATGGTAACTCTATGTGTAACCTTTGAGAAACCACCAAACTGTTTTCCAAAGTGTTTGCCCCATTTTCCATTTCCACCAGCATTCTATGAGTGTTCCAATTTCTCTGCATCCTTGTCAACACATGTTTTTGACTGTCTTTTTTTGTTGTTGTTAGAGCCATCATAGGGGGGTGTGAAATGGTATCTCATGGTTTTGATTTCCATTTCCCTGTTGGCTAATGATTTGTGTATTTTGTATGTTGGTCATTTTTGTACCTTCTTTGGAAAGTGTCTATTCAAATCATTTGCACATTTTTAATTAGGTTATTTACATTTTATTATTGAATTTATGAATTCTTTATATATTCTGAATACAAGTACCTTATCGGATGTCTGATTTGCAAACATTTTCTTCCCTTGCATGAGTTGTCCTTTCACTTTCTTGATGGTATTATTTGCAGGACAGTTTTTCTTCTAATTTTGATGAAATCCAATATGTATTTCTTTTCCTTTAATGCTTGTGCTTTTCATGTCATATATTGCCTAACCTTAGGTCATTAAAGTTTGCACTTAAATTGTCTTCTAAGAGTTTTATACGTTTAACTTCTACATTTAGGTACAGGATCTATTCTGAGCAAATTTTTATTTATCATGTGAGGGAAGGGGCCCAAATCTTTCTTGTGCATGTGAATATCTGGTTGTTCCAGCACCATTTGCTGAGAAGACTATATTTTCCTCATTGAGCTTTCTTGGCCCTATTGTCAAAAATCTATTGCCCACAAAAATAAGGGTTGATTTCTAGGGTTTATTTCTTTCAGTCTGATGATGTATGTACCTATTCTTATGCCGATCCTAAACAGTCTTGATTTCTGTAGCTTTGTAATAAATTTTAAAATTGGGAAGTGTGAGTGCTACAACTTTGTTCTTCATTTTCAAAATTGTTTTGCCTATTAAGGGAACATAGCATTTCCATGTGAATGTTACAATGACAACATCAATTTCCAAAAAAAAAAATTAGCCAGCTTAGATTTTGAAAGAGATTGTGATAAATCTGTAGATGATTTGAGGAACATTGCTACATTAACAATATTCTTTCAATCAATGAACATAAGATATCTTTCCATTTACTTAGATCATCTTTAATTTCTTTCAACAATGTTCTGTAGTTTTCAGTGTGTAAGTTTTGCCCCTCTTTTTAAAATGCATTTCTATTTTGTTCCTATTTTGTTGATGCTATTGTGAATTAAAATGTTTTTAAATTTCATTTTCATATTTTTTGTTGAAATTGTGCAGAAATACAATTGAATTCTGTAAGTTGATTTCATGCTTTAACTTTTTTAAACTAATTTTTTGTTTAGTTACAATATTTTTAGTGGATTCCTTAGGATTATCTATATACAGGATTATGTCATCTGCAGTTGAACATAAATTTACTTACTTTTTCCAATCTAAAAATCTTTTATTTTCTTGCCTAATTGTCCTAAATGGAAACTTCAGTATAATGTTGAATAAAAAGTTGCAAGAGTGCATATCTTTGTCTTTTTCCTCATGTTCAAGGGAAAGTATTTAGTCCTTCACCAGTCAGTTTTATGTTGTCTGTGGTTTATTCCTAACTGTACTTTATCAGGTTGAAGAAAGTCACTTCTGATTCCATATTTTTCAGGGCTTTTATCTTGAAAAGATGTTGAATTTTGTCAGATTCTTTTTCTGCATCTACTGAATTGATGATGTGGTTATTTTTCTTTATGCTGTTAATATGGTATATTTTATTATTTTTATTTTAAATTGTGGTAAAACACACATAACATAAAACTTGTGATCTTACATATGTTTAAGGGTATGGTTTAGTGGAGTTAAGGAGTTTCACATTTTTGTGCAACCAATCTCCAGAACTTTTTCATCTTGCATAACAGAAACTCTATGTCCATTAAAAAACTGCTCCTGAGTTCTTCCTCCCTCCAGCCCGTGGCAACCATCATTCTACTTTAAATTTTTGTGAATTTGACTACCTTAAATATCACAGTGTTTGTCTCTTTGTGACTGGCTTATTTTACTAAGCATAATGTCCTCAAGGTTCATCCATGTTGTAGCCTGTGTCAGAATTTCCTTCCTTTTTAAGATCAAGTACTATTCAATCACAGTTATATGCACATTATGTTTATCCATTCATCTGTTGGTGGACATTTGCAGTCTTCCACTTCTCAGCTATTTTGAATATTGCTGCTATGAACCTGAGTGTACAAATACCTTTTCAGGACCCTGTTTTCAGTTCTTTTTCATATATGCCCAGAAGTGGGATTGCTGGATCACACTGGTAATTCTGTGTTTAATGTTTTTGAGGAACCACAATACTGTTTCTAATAGTGGCTGTACCATCTTAACTTTTAATGCACAAGGATTCCAGTTTCTCCACATCCTCACCAAGACTCATGATTTTATTTTTTTAGAATAGCCATTGTAATGGGTTTGAGGTGATAGCTCATTGTGGCTTTGACTTGCATTTCTCTATACTTAGTGATACTGAGAATCTTTTCATATGCCTATTGGCCATTTGTATATATCCTTTGGAGAAATGTCTATTAAAATCCTTTGCCCATTTTTTAATCTGGTTATGTTTTGTTGTTTTGAGTTGAAGTTCTTTATGCTTTCTGGACATTAACCCCTTATCAGATATATAATTTGTCAGCATTTTCTCCCATTCTATAGGTTGCCTTTTCACTCTGCTATTTAGTCCTTTGATGCACAGTTTTTAATTTTGATGTGGTCTAATTTGTCTATTTTTAGATTTATTGCTTGTGCTTTGGTATCAGATCCAAAAAATCATTGCCAAATCCAATGTCATGCAGTTTCCCCTATGCTTTCTTCTCAGAGTTTTATAGTTTTAGGTCTTTGATCTATTTGAGTTAATTTTTGCATATGGTATAAGACAAGGGTTCAACATCATTTGTTTGTTTGTATGTGAATATACAGTTTCCTCAACACCATTTGTTGAATAGACTATTTCTCCCCATTGAATGATCTTGGGATCCTTATGGAAAAGCAATTCACTATATATGTGAGGGTATATTTCTGAGCTCTCCCTTCTATTCCACCAGTCTATATGACTGTCCTAAGGACCGTACTACACTGTTTGGATGACTGTATATTTGAAATCAGGAAATGTGAAACCTCCAATTTTGTTCTTCTTTTCCAAGATTGTTTTCAGGGTCCAAGATTTTTTTCAGTCCTTCAGATTCCTTATGAATTTTAAGATGGATTTAGTCTTTCTTCAAAAACACCTTTGAAATTTTAATAGGGATTGCATTGAATCTGTAGACCTCTTTGGTTAGTAGTACCATCTTAACAATATTAAGTTTTCCAGTTTATGAACATGGAATGTCTTTTCACTTATTTGTGCCTTCTTTAATTCCTTCCAGCAATGTTTTTTAGTTTTCAATGTGCAGCTCTTTAGCCACCTTAGTTACATTTATTCTGAAGTATTTTATATTTTGATGTTACTGTAAACAAAACCATCTTCTTACTTTCATTTTCATATAATAATATGCCACAGTCTGAAAATGAAATTCTATGTACTAACAGTTCATTGTTAGTATAGATGAAGAAAACTGTTTTTTTGTGTTAATTTTCTATACTAAAACTTTGATAATTCTGTTTATTGTACTAACAATTCTTTTGTGGAATCTTTGGGGGTTTCTACATATAAGAACATGCCATTTGCAAAGAGAAATGATTTTCCTGCTTCTGGCTGGGACTTCCAGTCCTATGTCAAATAGAAGCAGCAAAAACAGGCATCCTAGTCTTGCTTCTGATCTGGTAGAAAAGCTGTTAGTCCTTCACCATTGAGTATGATGTTAGCTGTGGGCTTTTCATATACAGCTTTTATTATGAGGAGGTAGTTCAATGTTTTAATCATGAAGGGATATTGAATTTTGTCAAATGCTTTTTCTGTATCAATTTATGTGATCATGTGGGGTTTTTTTTCTCCTTCATTCCATTAATGTGGTTTATTATTTTGATTATTTTTCATGTTAAACCATCCTTGAATCCTAGGAATAAATCTCACTTAATCATGGTGTATAATTCTTTTATACATTTCTGGATTCAGTTTGCTAATATTTTGTTGATTATTTTTGTATTTACATTCATGAAAGATACTGGTCTTAGATTTCCTTCCTTGAAATTTCTGTCTGGCTTTGGTATTAAGGTAATGCTGGCCTCAGAATATATTAGGAAGTTCCCCTCTGCTTCTATTTTCTGGAAAGTATTGTGGATGACTTGGTATCTTTTTTTCATTAAATATTTGGTAGAATTTACCAGTGATAGCATCTGGACCTTGTGGGGGTTTTCTGAAGTATTATTAATTATTGATTCATTTTCTTAAATCAATATAGACGTATTCTGATTATCCATTTCTCTTTGTATGTGTTTAGGTACACTATGTTTTTTTTTAATGGAACTGGTTCATTTTATCAAAATGATCAAATATGGGGGCATAGTTGTTCATGGTATTTTTATTATTCTTTTAATGTCCATGGGATCAGTGGGAATGGCTTTCATTTTGTTTATGATATTAGTAATTTGGATCTTCTATTTTTCCTCATTAGCCTAACTAGAGATTTGTCCATTTTATTTCTTTTCAAAGAAACAGGTTTTAGTTTTCAATGATTTTATCTATTGTTTTTCTTTTTCAATGTTTTTGATTTCTGTTCTAATTTTATTTTTTCTTTTCTTTTGCTTGTTTCAGGTTTTATTGCTCTTCCTTCTCTAGTTTCTCAAGTTTGAAGCTTAGCATATTTATTTTCTATCTTTCTTCATTTCTAAAATGTACATTCAATGATATGTTTCCCTCTAAACACTTCTTTCTCTGATCCCAAATTTTAACACATTGTGTTGTCACTTTTATTTAGTTTAAAATATTTTTTAACAATTCTATCGCCACTTTTTCTTTCACTATGTATTGTTTAGAAGTGTTTTGTTTAATATCCAGATATTTGGGGATTTTTGAGCTATTTTTCTGTTATTGTTTTCCAATTTAATACCATTGAGGTCTGAGGGCATACTTTATATGATTCCTATTCTTTTAAAATTTTAGGGTGTATTTTGTGGCCCAAATGTGTGCTATCTTGGTGAATGTTTCATGTGAGTTTGAGAAGAATGTTTAATCTGTTGTTAGGTAATGAATTCTATGAATGTCAATTAAATTCAGTTGATTGATGGCCCTAAGTCTAAATCTGTTAATATTTTTTGGTCTTCTTTTTTATACACTCTGTCTTTTAATTAGTGTCTTTAGACCATTCACATTAAAGTGAGTGTCGATATAGCTGTGTTAATGTATGTCATATTTATAATGGTTTTCTATTCATTGTACCTTTTTTTTGACTATTCTGGTTTGATTTACTGTTCTATCCTCTCTTAGCATATCAATTATGCTTGTTTTATTTTTAACTGTTTACTTTAGGGTTTTTAATATATATGCTATATATATGTATACGTGTATATACAAAAACATATATAAGCTATAAATATGTATGTATATATAAGACACATATACACACATACATCTAATATAAATGTAATAATTCTTAAATAACGCTATACTGCTTCACAAGTACCACAGGTACCTCCTAACAGGGTATTCCTTATTCCTGCCTCCTGTTCTTTACAACATTGCTATCATTGTTTTCATTTATGCATAAGCTATAATCACATGGTGTATTGTTGACATGATAATATTGAAAATACTGTTATCTATTAGATCAGTTAAGAGTGAGAAAAACAAAAGATTTTAAGTCATTAACTCCTTCTCAAACGCTCTCCCTTTCTTTATGTAGATAAATATGTATGTAAAGTTCTGACCTATATCATTTTTCCTCTTTCCAAAGCCTGTGCTTTGAGAGAGATGGATGGTGAAGGGAGAAGTCAGAGAGATCTCGAGGCTTCCTTTTAGTTTAGCACGTACAAAGCGCCATATTTTAGGGTGCCAGTTTTCGAGCCCCATCACTGGGCCTGTAGTAGGCTATTGCATCTAGGTTTGTGTAAGTATGCTCTATGATGTCACACAATAAGGAATCTCCTAATGTGTATGTCTCAGAATAAATCCCTGTCATTAAGCAAGGCATGACTGTCACTGAGTTCAGTATCCATGAAACCACCGGAAGGCCACTCCATGCCACAGGTGGCTATAGTATTAGAGGTTTAGATCTGTGTGGAGCTAACCATGATGGTAGTGAGAGTTCAGAGCCAGCAACTTCCTGGTATAGAAGCCGCAGCAGCTTCCTTGCTGATTGACTCTGGAGTATGGTTATTAGAATCCAGAATGCCCAGCCTCGAGTGTGGTTCTCAATTTGGCTACACAGCACAGCACCTGTGGGGGCTGTGCCTGGCTATCAGGGAGCGGGCAGCCAAATCTGCACTTGCGACAGGACTCGTATCGTAGTTGACATCACTGTGTTTACTGCAGTTTCACTCTGGTGTGGCTTAAGGATAATGGCATGGTGTGGAACTAAATAACAAAACTACAAGACATTTTTATTTTTAGTTCAATGATACGATTCCCAGAATAAAAAACAATGGTCAAGTCTGGCCCTATGTAAAATTGAAGAGGGGTCCCAATGTCTGTATTTTGTTTTCAGTGGTACTTCCCGACTCTAGGAGTTTGTTTTCTTTTCTTCAGGGACCACTGATTTACCCACTAAGTTGTTAGCTAATGATGAGTGTTGGCCTTGCTAAAGGAATTGAGGGAACATTTATAGGAATAAAATAAAGTCAAAAAGGAATGACTCTTGACTAATAGAAGTTTGTATCTTGCCAAGCCAATGGAAAAATTTCTTTTGTGTGACTGAAGGTGCAGAGGACAGACACTTCTTATCCCTTTCCAGAGTATGCTCTGACAGTAGCTGCTTCCTCTAGCCTTTGTCCCTGACATCAGTTGTCCTTATCACACATAAAGGGAGTTTGGGATATGTGACATGGATTTTCCAAAACAGTAGTCTGTAGTATGGGGCTTGCTCAGCATATAAAGTATGTAGCAAAGGAACTTTGCCATCTGTCACTTGCCTACATTTCCAGTATCAATTCTGGACATTTTCTTACGTAATGAAAATGTAATGACTCATCTTTGGTCTCTTACCCTTCTGTGTTGCAAACGCTATTCTCGTTCCTCACAATATTGCTGACCACCTGGACAGTCCTGCACAGTTCGAGTTCTGGCTCAAATGTTACCCATGTGGGGTGGCTCTTCCAGAATGCCTTTCTGTCTCAGCGGCAGCTGCAAGTCGTGAGCTGTGTGGGTGCTGAACACACCTGTGGAGAGGAGCTGTAGAGGAGGACTGGTGGAGATGACAGGCAGCGTGTGTCCCCCCAGAGCTTCCCAAGGGCCCTTTCCAAAGCATTGGCTTTGCCATGGCCAGCTGGCTCGTGCACAGCTGGAGGCACAGCTTCCATGTTCCCTCCCCACTGTGCCATCTACCTGCAGCCTCCTGCCAGTGCAGGACAGCCTTCAAAGAAGTCATTCGTGACATGAGCTGCTTTCAGAGTTCCACTGCAGCTGCCAGGGAGCCAAACTGCTCTCCCTGTGTGCCACCCTGCATTCATAACCCCGAGCCTTTCTAAATAAAAAGAAATGTTTTGGTGACCACTCAGCCTGCAGCAGGTGTGAAGCTGCAGCTCACTCCTGGCAGCAGGTGCTAAGAGAGCCATGATAAACTCCCCTCTCTTTCCACACTCGCTGCAGTGGAAAGGGAGAGTTGGGTTGGTGAGATACTTTCAGTTCCTGGATTACATAACTTACTCAAATAAGGTCATACAGTTGGAACAACTGTCTCTCTAAAGTTGGATACTTATCCATGAATTTCTAGTGTCAGCACTGACAAGTCTCTGCCCTACGCTGATGCAGGGGCTGGGGTCAGAGGTGTGGGTGGGGCTGGATTCTCCGCAGATTACAGAAAACACCTCACCGGCAGTGCAGGGACTGTCCCTGTACACTTCCACTGGGACGTCTCCCTCTGCCTTCCTCCCACGGGTGCCCATTTGTGTCAGGTGTATCTTCCAGGAAGCAGACCCAAGACAGAGACACATGTGACTGGTAAGGGCAGGAAGCAGCAGAGGCGTGGAGAGCCCCTGGCTGCGAGCAGCTGTGCAGCTGTGAAAGGAGAGAGGGAGGAAGGATGGCTGGTGGAGAAAAGCTTCAGACCACAGCGTGGCTCTGACAGAGTCCTGGCCAGCCCGGAGGTGAGCTCCAGAGCAAAGGTTGCCCAGACAGGAAATACCCAGGCCCCAGGACACAGCCATGCTGTCACTAGGCTGCCTATGGACAGTGTGTCCTCAGCTCAGTGTTGCAGCCAGCTGCACACCTGATAGCTTAAAGGCAGCTTATTTGTCGATAATGGATCCAAATGGCACATGTCTGAGGCTGCCACAATCTCCTGTGGAGGGGACAGCAGCTCTCCCTGCCCCCTTCCTGCTGTCCATAGCACTTATTATGTCCTGAGATACCATGCACTTGAAGTCCTTGTGGCTGCATTTGCTCTTTCCCCTCAGAAACACAACGATGTCAGTTCCATGAAGGAGAGGTTTCTCCTGCAGTGTCCACTGTCCCCTGCACCAAGAACTGTTCTGGGCAAATAGCAGGTACTCAAGAATTACTTGCTGGATGAATGCTAAGAAAACACCCATTATGGAGTCCCTACAAGGTTCCTGGGAATGGGATCCATTCCCCACACACTCCTCACTGCTCACACTGCCATGCAAGGAAGGCACTGACTCCTGAAAAAAGAGAAAGGCAGGAAATCACAGAGATTGTCGCTTGCCCAAGGCCACCCAGTCTGACCATGGTGACTGCTGCCTCAGATGCCCCAGTGTCCCCACCATTCCAGGTGGACATTCTCTCCCTGTCCGTGTGACAAGGCAGCAATTTGTGAAGAGCTTTTTCTGTATTACAGTACATTCCCCTGGAAGAGAAACTGTGTTAAGCATTCCCACATCACACACTAAGGAAGCACTCAGTTATTTTCTTTGAATTTTACAGGTTAGTATTTTTTCTCAATATATCCAGAAGCTATGGAAGCAACTTGTTCACTGAATCCAGAATGTTCTCTTGTGGTGTTATTTACTTGCCTATGGTCTAAGAACCACATGTAAGCAGTGTAATGTTCTGCCACAGTTTAGCTTGCCTCTAGTGTAATTCTCTGGATCCAAAGCATCAAGAGTTTCAAATTTTCAGCCCTGCCAAATCCACACGACTTATTTTCTCTTCTAGACAATTTTTTATTTAAATAGTGTCTCAATCTACAGGCAGATGAAAAATGTAATATATTTAATATTTATAAAATACTTCAAATCTAAAATATTATACTTATCTCAGTATTTATCAAGTTTTTTTTCTTAAACATATGACCATGTCCTGCAGTTTCATAATAAAATGAACTTAAGCAGTGAACCAAGGCTAGTTAGTTGTAGAAATTAGCCTACCCATGATTACACAAGGCTAACGTAACCTTTCTGCAAGTATAATAATGTACGAATCATTACCATGTCTCTGAGGGGCAATCTCGCATCGAGGATTACATTTAGATATTCTTGGAAGAAATATTTTGTTTTCTGTCAAGTCTTTTAGTTAAAATTTTCTTTTCTTTTTCTTATTTTTGAGACAAGTTCTTGCTCTGTCACCCAGACTAGAAAGCAGCGGCATCATCATAGCTCACTGCAACCTCAATGTCCTGGGCTCAAGTGATCCTCTTGCCTTAGCCTCCTAAGTACCAAGTACCTGGCTAATTTTTCTATTTTTTTTGTAGAGACAGGGTCTCACTTTGCTCAGGCTGGTCTCGAATTCCTGAGCTCAAACGATCCTCCCTCCTTGGCCTCCCAAAGTGTTGTGGGGCCTAACATTTTCAGTTTAAGATCCCTCATCTTATTTCCTGTTTTCCCACACGAATTTATATCTCCAGCTCCACAAGTATTTATGTCACTTTCTTACATCTTTTAAAGGTCTCTGTTCCTCTGGGAACCAGCCCAGCCTGTGTCCCTGGGTTCTATAAGACATTGGTCTGTATGGCAATGAGAACTTGAATATGTGTACATGCTGTGACTTAGCATGTATATCAACAGTCTTAACAAAATCAGAGCAACGACGATAGTCATAGTAGCCAACAACTTGAAACAATTCAAATGTTCAACAAAAAAACAGGAAACAGTTGAGAATACTCATGCTATGAAATTCTATTCTACTATGAAAACCAATGAGCCACAGCTAACACAACACAGATGAATATGAAAAACAAAAATAACACTGAGCAAAGATAGACCGAAAAAATGCATATTTTAGGTTATCATTACAAAATGTATAAGAAGGAGAAAACTAAAATGCAAGTTTTAGGAATGCATGAGCAGTACAAAGACTACGGAGTTTTAAATGTGCACACGAATAGCATTAGAGAGAAAGCAGTCACCTTCTGAAAGAGGGAGGGCTTCCAGCGGAGTGTCTCAGTCTGTTCTGTGTGGTTACAAAGGAATCCCTGAGGCCAGGCAGTTCACCAAGAAAGAAAGGTGTACGTGGCTCACAATTCTCCCGTCTGGAACAGTTCGAGCCCGGCATCCGGGGAGGCCCCAGGCTGCACGCAGGGCAGAGGCGGGGCCAGAGAGGGCAGTCACGCGGCGGGGGCAGGCGCCAGGCGGCCAGGCTCCGCTCGGGCCAGCTCTCTCGGAACTCAGGGGTGAGGACCCCTCGCCCCAAGAACGGGCATTAACCTACTCCTGAGGGAGCTGGCCCCACGACCCAACCCCCCCCACTGGGCCTCCCCTCCAACACCGGGGACCCAAGTTCAGCATGAGCTTTGGTGAGGACAATCGACCACATCCCAACCATGGCAGCGAAGCCCCGGCCGGCCTGAGGCAGGGCTGCGGCTGCGCATGCGCGCTCGCCGTGGGCCCTCGCGCAGGCGCACAGGCGTGGTGCGCGCGGTTCTGTGCGCGGGTTCCCGTCGGCGTGCGCCTGCTCGCGCGCTCCCGCGTGCCTGCTCGCGCGCTCGCTGCGCCGCCCCTGCCCTCTGCGGTCACGTCTGCGGCAGTTCCCCAGCGGGAAGCGCGGGTTAGGGTGGCTTCTCGGCCGACCCCAGTCCCAGCGCCGGCGGGCCGGTCTCTGGCAGCCGGTAAGCCTTATCCTCTGGGAGCGCTGCGTCTGTTTTCCAACAGGCATTTTAACGTCTTAAAAATTTCTTTCCGGGATGTTACGTGGCGCCGCCCATGCCGACAGCGGCCGCGCCTCCGCCTGCGGGGCGGTTGGCGGGCGACGCCGCGCGGTTGGCGGCAGTGCCCGCCCGGACGGGCGGGGACCTGAGGGCGACCTGGCCTTTCGCGTCGCAAGTGCACCAGGGCTTGGGAAGGAAGCAGGGACGAGGGTCAGGTTCACGGCGTGTCCTGAGTAAAGCAGGTGACCAAAACAGGTGGGGAAACGGCGTTTTAAGTTTTGCTTTGTTCCGTAATTAATTAATTAGTGATTTTGAGTTGGAGAAAGGCTGTATGTTTGTTAAGAAGAGGGACGGGCCTCCCGGCGGGGCGCGGTGGCTCACGCCTGTGATCCTAGCACTCTGGGAGGCCGAGGCAGGCGTATCGCTCAAGGCGAGGAGTTCGAGACCAGCCTGAGCAAGAGCGAGACCCCGTCTCTACTAAAAATAGAAAGAAATTAGCTGGACAACTAAAAATATATAGAAAAAATTAGCCGGGCATGGTGGCTGAGGCAGGAGGATCGCTTGAGCCCAGGATATTGCGGTTGCTGTGAGCTAGGCTGACGGCATGGCACGCTAGCCTGGGCAACACAGTGAGACTGTGTCTCAGCAAAAAAGGAACCTACCTATTACCCATCTGTGCTGTATGATCTGTGAGGGTAGCAGCCAAATCTAATTAATTTGTGTATATTACACAGTGCCTTGATCACTGTAAGGTGCTCAATCAATACTTTAAAGCAATAAATTAATTTTTAAAACCCTAGAGAAACCACACTGGTCAATGAGCACAACATTAAGGTCAGGGAATTTTCCTACTGCACCAGATTCTACAACTTTAAATTCTGGCTGGATATGATGTGCATTGTCAAATAATCACAGAATGAAAACCTTGGTCACGATTGTCTTTTAATTGTTCATTCTATCCCTACTACTTTTTGGTTTGTTTAGGAAAGGACATTCACAAACAGAAATATGGACTTCAAAGAATTCTTTTCCTGAAATAAAGGGTTTTATTCATTCTCAAAGCTATGTATCCAGAGCCAAAGTTTTATTGCAAGCCAGGAATGGCGAATGTGGTGTGAGGAATGTTCCCACCACACAGGAAGAAGGGACCAAAGGGTAGAATTGCATGGGGGATATTTGGATGGTTGTCATCCAGGTATGGAAACTTGACCACTGAGCAGGCACCACACACTCAGTCTTCCTCCAGATCTCATCAAAGCAGGGGTGGTGAAAAGCAAAGGCACTGACAGAAACCTCAGAGAGATTGAGAAAGACCCAACAATCCTGAGCAAAGTGCTGTGCCTCCTTGCTGTCGCCAGCCTCAGGCAGGAATAGGCACTGAGCGCAAAAAATGTAGCACCTATGCTCATGAAACTTGGGTTCCAGTGGAGAGTGAACCTATAAGCGAGTGACCAGTGGATGCATAACATGTGTGATACGTCAACAATGAATCTGGAGGGGGATGTTTACAAGAGGTAGAAGTTGAGTAAAGGCCCGACAGGGGTGGATGAATGAGCTCAGTGGAGATCCACAGAAGGGAACAGCGATTGCAAAGATCCTGAAGCAGGAATATTCTTGGATGTTCAAGGGATAGGAACAAGAGTAGGGCAGCTGGTGCAGCCTAGCGACAGGACTGAGGCTGGGAAGACAAGCAGGGGAGTCCCACAGGGCTGAGGATCAAGGTGAGAATGTTGACTGTTTCTCCTCGCCGGCATGGGAAACAATTGCAAGTTTGTGAGGGAAGGAAGTGATGATCAGATGTGCATTTTTAAAAGGTCACTCTTTCAAGAATGTAGAGTGGAGCAAAAGGAGGAAGGAGTTGACTCTGGAGGTTATTCTGTCACTTGTGTGAGAGAAAATGTGGGTTGGGTAGGTTGAGAAAAGGGAGTTTGGTGAGTAGTAGTTGGGTTGCAGATATATTTTGAGAGTGGAGCCATTAAGACTTGCCGTAGGACTGGGTGGACACAAGCCTAGATGACTGAGCAAAAACAATACCATTAGCCAAGATGCGGGGAAAGGGGTGTGGGCAAAACCGAGAGCCCATCTCAATGGAGCTGCCAAGCAGTCACTTGGCAAACGAGTCTAAGGCTCCGAGCAGAGGCTGGGCTGGTGGTAAAGTCTGGGAGTCCTGGGGCATTGTTAGTTTTTAGAGACGTGAGACTGGATAAGACCCCCAAGGAGGGGACTGCACACCAGGAGGAGAGAGAAGACAAAGGGCTGAGCCCTGGGCCTCCAGCACTCAGATGCCCAGCGAGAGGAAACGAGTGTAGGAAGGCGGTGCTCGGGAGCTGTCTGTGAGACACGGGAACTCAAGAGTGTGTGCCTCATGGCCACGAGCAAAGAGTGTGTCCGCAAGACAAGTGTGATTGTTTGCTCCAGCCCTCGTGGTACATCTTATGTAAGGTGAGACCTAGTGGCCACCCAAGAGGCGCTGGCCACTGGCACAGGAGCACTTCCTGCGCAGTGTTGGGACAGATTCCTTACTGAAGTCAGTTCAAGTGGGAATGAGGGCAGACAGAAAAGCAGACGGCTCCTCTGCTCCTGTGCAGACAGAAAAGCAGACGGCTCCTCTCAGAAGGTTTGTTATAAATGGGGAGAGTGGAGAGAAAGAATGGTGGCTGGAGGGCAACGTGGAAGTCAAGGGAAAGTATTTAAATCGGAGAATTACTGCACATTTTATGCTCATCTCCAGCAGAGACTGAAAATTTTGTGCTGCAGGAGAACACGGAGACAGTGCAAGAGCCAGTCCTCGAGATGGCAGGAGGGTAATGGCCTTGGCCTCAGGAGTAGGGCACTCCTGTCTCTGCACTAGACGGGGCGCAGAGGTGTGCAGACGGAGAGGGAGTGACAGGCTTGCTGGGGGAGACAGGTGGCTCTGCTCTGATGGCTCCTGATATCCCAGAGAAGCAGGAAGCAAACAAAGCGGAGAGGAAAGAGGGGCACAGTCCCTGGCGATTTAAGCAAAGGGGAAAAGGCATGGAAGTAGTCATTCCATGGGCTGGGGGAGGGGGACAAAATGTTTAGGAAATGCAGTCTTGTTGCTGCATGGCACGAGCTTCCTTAAAGTTTGGTCATAAACAGAATGTGAACTTGGTTAGCACAGTTTCATGTTGCTCTTTAGTTATATCCACTTCATGAGTGTACACTGCAGCATGTAGGAAATTGGGTCTAATCAGGCTTGAAGTTATGCCAGAGAAGTTTAAAAGAGGTTGGGAAGATCATGAGAGTTGAAACTGTATTAAAAGGAATGGTCAGAGAAATAGACAATGGAATCTTCTGTGGTTGGAAAATTGAGGGTCTGGTGGCAGAGATGAGCAGTCAGAAAGCAGCAGGGGTCAGTGATCTGGAAGTCTGAGTGTTGGGTAGTTGCTGGAGTAGCGTATTAGAAACAGTGGACCTGAAATATAGGTGATGGAGTTCCAACAACACTTACATTGAGATTTTGGAGGTGATTAGGTAATGCTACTATCAAGTTTTTGTGGCATTTCCAGGGGAGAGGATGGTTAAGGTCATGTAGAGGGAAAGATCATTGGAAATAAGGAAGTCAAGGTATTTGATAAATTGTCCATTGGATTTTGAAAGCACCAAGAATGATTTTTAACAAGAGCTTCCACCAGGGCAAGAGACAACTCAAGAAATAACAAATTTTTTAAAAATAATGTGAAAGACATTAATTATATAGGGTTGGAGCTTTCTTACACCTGCCATTTTATAAACTGCTTCTGTCTTTCTGAATAACGTCTGATTGTTTCAAATAAACACTGAACCTATAAGTTGTTTTATTTTTGTTTCCCCTCAACTCTTCTGTATGACCCAAAAAAGAGTTTCTCATACTGAATTTGGAAGAAGGACATAAGCACATCTGTCATGCATAAGTATTGTGACAAGAGCCACCAATACTGATGTCATTTTATCCTCCACTGTTCATCATAATCAGCATGGGCTCACATGGGAGAGATTCTCTCACAGACGACAAATGTTGAAACAGCACTATGACGTTCATGGCTGAACGAGCACGTGGAAGGATTCCGTAAGGAGGGATCATCTGAAGGTACTTTCTGAGGGCTCAGAAGAGCACAAGAAGAGAGGAAAGAAAAGGAACAATGAAGTCGAAGTTTCCGTGAAACTGCTGCCCCAGCCCCGCTGGAATGTGGGCATAAGCACCTGTAAGGCTTCTTGTTCTCAGTATTTTCATTTTTCTGTTCATGATCTGTGGGTAGATTTTTCTTACCCATATTTTCTTGCTCAGAACGCAGTCTTTTGTGTTTAGAAGCTGTGTCCAGCTACGCAGAGTGTGTGCAGGTGTTGTCCAGATGTCCACAGACGTGTAATGCAGTTTCAGAGCAGGAGCATCTCACCACTCTCTGCCACTCATTCCTGGACTAGAGCTTAGATTCTCCTGCTTCTTAATTGCTGGCATCATGGAAAGAGGAAGAGATGGTTGTCACAACAGACTGAGTCTGTTGCCAGCAATCCTGCATTAGGGTTCCTTTGTCTTTTAGCTGCTCTACTTGAAGCCAGCCTTGGAAGCACTACTTCCTTTGCCCCTTGTCCTGTTCACTGTGTCTGAGGCCTCACCTCCTGTCCTGCATTTCCCACCCTTACTCTATGACGGGGCAAACCTTGTGAACCTAGATGCTCTGTCCTTCCTTACTTTTCCAGCTAGCTGATGCCAGCCTTCCTTGGTTTCCTAGGATAGGGTGAGCTATTCGTCACTTTAGGGCCCTTGCTGATTTTCTTTCCTCATCCCAAAACATTTTTCCTGGTGCTCTCTGCTTTCCCTGCAGCTGCTCAGCTTCTGGTCTCCTTCTCAGGCTCAGCTTCCCCCACCTTCTTAGAGGTGTCAGCCCTGACGTCCCAGTGGAATTCACACAGCCCTGCGTTAGCTGGTCCCCAGCACATAGTTGGTGTTCTCTTATTAGTGCTTAGTCCTCCTCCATTGGTTTCCTCCTTTGTGGTCCTTCCAGGGATCTGGAGCGTCATATTATGAGAGCCAGGCTCATATCCATTTTCATCACGTTAGCATCTCATTTGGAACAATGCCTGGCACAAAGTCAAAAGTTAGCAAGTATCTAGCGGGTGAATAAGTTATATTAATAGGTTTCTGAAAAAGATTCCTTCTTTCAGAGATATTATACCCACATGCTAACTCATTTTCCAGAGCAGAAATCTTTTTCTCCTCCATAGTCCCCCAGCTACTCAGCATCAGTCATAGCTGAATTCCATAGTCCACAAGAAATCTCATTTAGTGTGAATTTGTAATCTATCCAACTTTCAACAGACATTCTTTCTTTCACATCACACAAAGCCACCTCCAGAGAAATCCTAAAATAGCAGGAAAGTTATGTGCCATTTTCTTTTAGGCTCAAGCTCCATGTCTTCAGTGACAGTAGAAGTTCATCGTTTGGAGAAGTGCCTTGCGTCCCTGGAGGTCAGCACCTGGATGCTCCAAATGCTCTGGTCTGTGTTATGCTGCTGTGAGGAAACAAGCAAAGGCCAATACAAAAAGCAAAACTTCTTTTTCTGGGTGTTCAAGAAGAATATTCTTTATTACTCTGTATTTCAATATTCTGTGCTCTTCTGTGCTCTACATTTTTTCACGAGTCTTAAAATGAGGCAGTGTTGTACATACTGTTATTCTACCTTTCGCAATAAGGAAACTAAAACTCACAGAAATTAAATAAATTACCTGAGATCAGAAAACCAGTAAGTGACAGAGATTTGGCACAGATCCCATCTGATTCTAGTGTCCAGACTCTAGACCTGGACTACACATTATTAGAACCTCTTCATTTATCCATCTCACCTGGCCCCTATACTTCAGGATATTTTGTGTGAGTCTCTCCATAATGCTGCTTACACAGGTAATGATTAAGAAGCTCAAGTCTAACACTCTGAAAAGCCCAACCTCGATCATCAAATGCAAGGAAGATCTCATGACTTTTGCTCTCTTGATTATCTAGCTCTGAATTCTCCCTGACCAAAAGTCAAGGTGCCCAGCATCAGTCACTATGTGGGCAGATGAGAAGAGACATTCCATGTCAATGCACCTCACAGTCTGTCTGCTTGTGAGTGTGTACTGTGATCACTGACATCATCCCACGTGGTATATTTCAAAAATGGTGGGTTCAGTGGGACTCTACTCCCTCTATCAAAACTGGCACACAGGGACCTTTTGCTCAGGCTCTTTAGCAATGATGTTGAGAGGTCCAGCCTTCCCTGGGCACTTGACACACCTGTCCTTCCATCCAGGCCACATTGGGCAATGATGCTGAGGTCCAGATTTTTCTGGGTCTTGGCAAGCACAGCCTCTCATATACACTGGGCTATTTCTGTCTTTTTACCCCCAAACATCTACTGCTATTGCAGTCACATTTGAGATGATCCAATTAAATTGTTCCCCCTAGGATGCAAAGCAAACAGCTAAAATGGAAGAAGTATAATGAATTCTGATAATTTCAAGTAACTTAGGTGTTTTGTTCTTGAAAGGGTGTAGGAAAAAAAAAGATATGCTTTATTTTGACATAATGAAGGCACAGTATTAAGAAAAGATATTGGAAAATTTTTATTTCTTGATAACTCAGTATTCTTCAAAATGTTATGTGTAAGACACTGCTTCAGTTATAGAAAATAACTAAGACAATATCCCATCAGAGACTTTACAATCAAATTATATATTTTTAAAATTTTGTATTACATAGCTCTGATATAGATAAGACAGCCTCCTTAGCCACTAGCCTGGAAGCTCTCTGAGGACAAAGTTTATGTCTTAAAAGTCATTGTTCCTCAAGACATGATAGTATCTTTCATCCAATGTGTGCAAATATAGATCTGGTCACAATTTATATGCTATATACTTTGCTAAATGAACCTACATATTTTATTTTTGTACCGTACTAAATAGTATTTTTTAATTTCAAGTTCCAGTTGTTCATTTTTGTTGTACAGAAATGGAATTGACATTTGTATATTGTCCTTGTATCCTAAGATCCTATTTTACTCGCTTATCATATCCTGGAGGGTTTTTTTAAAAGATACCTAGGGATTTTTTACCTAGACCATCATATCATCTGTGAGCAAAGTTTTATTTCATCTTTTCCAGTATATCTTTTATTTCTTTTTCTTATCATGCTGCACTAGTAGAACTTTCAGTACCATACTGGGTAGAAATGGTGAGAGACGACATCCTTGCCTTGTTCTTGACCTTAGGGTCAAGCTTCCATTCTGTTTCCCACCATTTTGTATGATGTTATTTGCAGTGTTCTTTGTAGGCACTTGTATTAAGTTGAGGAAGTTCTCCTCTATTCCTAGTTTATTGAGAAGTTTTATCAAGAATGGGTCTTGTATTTTGTCAAATACTTATAGGGTATTAACATAAATGGTTATGTGATTTTTCTTCATTTGGACTACTGATAGGGTATATAACATTAATTGAGTTTTGAATGTCGAACTAGCCTTACAAGTCTAGACTAAATCCCTCTTGGTTATGATTCATAATCTTTAAATACATTGTTGCATTCTATTTGCTTTTAATAAATAATATTGGGTTGAGCCATTTTTGTATCTGGTTTAAAAGAGATAATAGTTTGTAGTTTTTCCTTCATGTAAGGTCTTTATCTGATTTTGCTAGTGCGGCAATGCTGTCCTTATAGAATTAATTAGCATGTGTTTTTCCTGCCTCTATTCTAGAAAAGATTGAAGAGAATTAATATCATTTTCCCTAAAATATTTGGTAGAGTTTACCAGTGAAAACATTTGTTTCTCATGTTTTATTTATAGAAAATTATTAATTACTGATTCAGTGTATTTAATAGAACTATTCAGGTTATCTCTTTTTCCTTGTGTGAGTTTTGGTAGTTTATGTCTTTCAAAGAATAGGTCTGTTTTATAGAAGTTTGCAAATACAGCTATCTAGTAGTTTTCCCTTATTATCTCTATAATGTCCATGTGTTCAGCAATGCCCTTTTTATCTCTGATATTAGTTTTTTAAAGTACTGTTGACCCTTGAACAACATGAGTTTGAACTGTATAGATCCACTTATATACAGATCTTTTTAAATAAATATATTGGAAAAATTTTTGGACATTTGTTACAATTTGAAAACACTTGCAGACAAACTACACAGGCTAGAAATATCAAAAAAAGGTAGGAAAAAGGTACGTATGTCATGAGTGCATAAAATATATATAGATACTAGTATATTTTATCATTTACTACTATAAATTATACTCAAATCTATTATGAAAAGTTAAAATTTATCAAAAATTATACACACAAACACAAACCATACATGGTGCCATTCACAGTCAAGAGAAATGTAAACAACATAAAGATGCAGTGTTAAATCATAACTACATTATAATTAAATGCAGGATTAAATCAAAACTGCTCATATTGTCCTACTGTAATAATTTTGTAGCCATCTGCTATTGCTATTGTGGTGAGCTCAAGTGTTGCAAATATCTGCTTAAAATGCCCTATGAAGCTAGTCATCCTTGTGAGCAGTTTTTCTCTTCAGTAAATTGCGTGTCATCATAAAAAGTGATACCTCATGGTTCTTGTGTATTTTTCATCATGTTTGGTTCAATATCGTAAACCTTGAATAATACCATGTGACCCATACACAGTGCCACTAGTGATGCTGGCAGAGCTCCCAAGAAGCAAAGTCATGACATTACAAGGAAAAGCTGAATCACTTGATATATACTATAGATTGAGGTCTGCAGCTGCAGTTGACTCCCTTTCAAGATAAGTGTATCCAGCATGTGGACCAAAAAAAAAAAAAGGAAACTCACGAAATTATCACTCAAGCTATGCCAGCAGGTATGGAAATCTTGTGTTTTTTGTGAAGTACCTTTTCACCTTGTATTGAAAATGTAGCTTTTATGTGGATGCAGGATTGCTAGAAGAAAGGCATACCTATACTCTAATATAATTTGGGTCAAAGCGAAGTCATTGTAGGACAACTTAAAGCAAAAGGAAGGTGAAGGATCTAAAGCTAGAGAATTTAATACCACCAAAGGATGGTTTGATAAATTTAGAAAGAGATTTGGCTTAAAAAATGTCAAGATAAAAGAAAAAGGATCTGTGTCTGAGCAGGTTTTAAAGGCACACTAAAGTGTCCCAATCTGGAAAAAATGCCACAAAGGATGTGTATTGGTAAGGAATATAAGCCTATACCTTAAAGCAGGAAAGGATAGGCCAACTCTACTGTTTTGTGCAAATGCAGTCAAGGTTTAAGATCAGGTCTACCCTTACCTATAAAACTGCTAATCCCTGAACCTTGAGGGGAAAAGGTAAACACTAGCTACGAAGTGTTCTGGTTGTACAACAAGGCCTGAACGATGAGAACCCCTTTTCTGGATTGGTTCCATTGATGCTTTGTCTCTGAAGTCAGAAAGTACTTTACCAGTAAGGGACTGCCTTTTAAAGTTCTTCTGATGTTGGACAATGTTCTTGGCTACCCAGAATCCCAAGAGTTCAACACTGAAGGCATCCAAGTGGTCTATTTTCCCCCAAACATAGCATCTCTAATTCATCATCTAGGTCATAAGGACATTTAAGGTTCATTCCACATGATGCTCTATGGAAAGGGTGGTCAATGCTATGGAAGAGAACCCCAATAGAGAGAACATCATTGAAGTCTGGAAGGATTACACCATTGGAGATGGCCTCCGTGAAGGCCATCAAGGCCAAACCAGTAAATTCCTGCTGCAGAAAGCCATGTCCAGATGTTGTGCGTGACTTCACAGGACTTAGGACAGAGCAAATCAAGAAAATTATGAAAGAGACTGTGGATATGAAAAAAGGTCAGGGTAAAGGGTTTCAAAATATGGATCCTGAAGACAATGGAGTGTTGGGCAGGTGGGAGGGGGGAGGAGGGGATGGGTAAATTCACACTCAGTGGATGTGGTGCACACTTTCTGGGGGATGGGCACACTTGTAGCTCTGACGTAGGTGGTGCAAAGGCAATATATGTAATCAAAGTGTTTGTACCCCCATAATATTCTGAAATTTAAAAAAAGGGAAGAAGAAACCACTTTGCTCATCCATAAGTAGCAACTCCTCTTCCATTCAAGTTTGATCATGAGATTGCAGCAATTGAATCACATCTTGAGGCTTCACTTCTAATTCTAGTTCTATTGCTATTTCCACCACAACTGCGGTTACTTCCTCCACTGAAGCCTTGAACCCTCAAAGTCATCCATGAGGGTTGGAATCAATGTCTTCCAAACTCCTGCTAATGTTATTTTGACCTCCTGCCATGAACCATTAATGTTCTTCATGGCATCTAGAATGGTTAATCCAGAAGCTTTTCATTTTACTTTGTCCAGATCCATGAGAGGAATCACTGCTATGGCAGCTATAGCTGTATTAATACACATTTGTTAAATAAGATTTTAAAGTCAAAACTACTATATGATCTATGTGCAGAATGGATACTGTATTAGCAGCCATGAAAACAACATTAATCTCTTTGTTCATCCAACAGAGCTCTTGGGTAACCAGGTGCACTGTCATTGAAGAAAAATATTTTGAAAGAAATATTTTACTAAGTAGTCTTAATAGTGGGCTGAAAATATTCAGTAAACCATGCTATAAACAGATGTGTTGTCATCCAGGCTTTGTTGTTCCATTTATAGAGGACAGACTGAGTAGATTGAGCACAATTCTTTAGGTCCCTAGGACGTTTAAATTGGTAAGTGTGTGTTGGCCTCCACTTAAGGTCACCAGCTGCATTAGTCCCTAACAAGAGAATCAACCTGTCCTTTGCAGCTTTGAAGTCAGGCATTGACTTCTTCTCTCTAGTTATGAAAGTCCTAGGTGGCATCTTCTGATACAAGGCTGTTTTGTCTACATTGAAAATCTGCTGTTGGGTGTAGCCACCTTCATCAATTATGTCATCTAGACCTTCTGGATAATTGGCTGCAGCTTCTCCATCAGCACTTGCTGCTTCACTTTCCACTTTATAATAAATACAGAGATGGCTTCTTTCCTTATACTCCAGAACCTACCTCTGCTAGCTTCCAAACTCTGCAGCTTCCTCACTTCTCTTAGCCTTCATAGAATTGAAGAGAGTTAGGGTCTTGCTCTGGATTAGGCTTTGGTAAGGGAATGTTGTCACTGGTTAGATCTTCTATCCAGACCAGTTAAACTTTCTCCCTTTCAGCAATAAGGCTATTTTATTTTCCTATAACTTGTGTGTTCACTGGAGTAGCATTTTGAATTTCCTTCAAGAACTTTTCCCTTGCATTCACAAGTTGGGTAACTGATACAAGAGGCCCAGCTTTTGGTTCAGCTCACCTTTCAACGTACCTTCCTTACTAAGCTATCATTTCTAGCTTTTGATTTAAAGTGAGAGATGTGCAATTCTTTCTTTCCCTGAAAATCCACTATAGGGTTATTAACTGGCCTAATTTCAATATTGTGTGACTGAAGAAATAAGGAATATGGGAGAGAGACAAAGGAGCAGGAGGTCGGTGGAGCAGTCAGAACAAATACATTTATCAGTTAAGTTCATCATCTTATATGGGCATAGTTCATGGCACCCCAAACAACTATAATAGTAAAATCAAAGGACACTGATCACAGATCACCATCACAGATACAATAATAATCAAAAGGTCTGAAATATTATGAGAGTTACCAAAATGTGACACAGTGACATGGTGTGAGCATATGCCATTGGAGAAGGTGGTGCCGTTGGAGAAGGTGGTGCCATTGGAGAAGGTGGTGCCAGCGAATTTGCTCCTGCAGGGTTACCGCAGGCCTCCAACCTGGAACCACAGCAGCTACAAGTGCAGTAAAGTGAGGTGCAATAAAACGAGGTGTGACTCTATTTGCCCAGAGTGCCTGCACCTCTTTACCTGTTAATCGTTGCTTAGCTTTCTCCAAATATACTGTTCTCACCATTCAACTTAGAAGAGATCTCTGTGTTGCAGACAATGTCCATGTTGCTAATAAGCACCATGAGCTTCTCTCCACTCTCACTTTATTTGACAGCAACATTTGTCACACTACTACTCCCTTCTTGTGAGAGATTTTTAATAGACTATCAATTCAAGGCGTATGATTTCCCAACTCCCTTTACTTAATATCTAAATCTATACCATTCAAACTATATAAATTTGAAAAATATTTCTCCATGCTTCTTAAAGCAGAGATATTTTAGTACCTGTTTTTTTTATGTTACGGTGAGCATATCACTAACTTGAGATTGCATTTGGCCATGAATATTATCCTCATAACTCATATTTTTGACAGTTTTAAGGAAAACCTTATTACACATCCATAAAAGTCTAACTTTATTCTGGGTTCAAATGCTGTCTTCTCCACTTTCTGTCTATATGAACTTGCACCTGTACCATTTTTTCTTCATGTGTAAAATGATAAAAATAGGATCTATGTTAACCTTGCTTGAAAATGAAATGAGTTCATATACGTAAGGATCTGTAAATGGTGTGACAAAACGTGAGGTCAATCGTTATTCCCAGTTTTTCTTAGCAATTTTATTGGAATCATTGCTGCCGTGCCAAGCAAGGTCTCCTGACTTCAGTAAGCCTGCGGCTGGTGATTATATGAGGATGGCACAACCACAGTTTTTTGCATTTGAACCTCATTCTGATCACTCAGAAAAATAGTAGGAGATCATGGTGGACTTCAATTCCCTCAGTTAGTAGAAGGATAAATCAAAGAAGAGATTAAAAGTACTCATCAATGATGGGGCTCAGAAAACAATACCTCAGAATGAAAGCCTCAGAGGCAAATGTTTTTCTCTGACCTCCTCCTGTCCTGCCTTTTAGTACCATTCTTCCCTTTGGCTAGCCGTAGAAACTAGAATCCCGCTTCCCCAAGCAGGTAATAGAACCTAGAACCACTTTTCCTGAAATCCAGCCATCAAACCTAAAACAATGCAGTATAAACACTGGCCATAAAGAAATTGTCTGTTTGAAATTGCTGTGTTTCACTGTAGGTCATAAGTCCCCCATTCCAGGGAGGGCCCTGTCCCCTGCCCAGAAGGAAGGATGCTACTCAGAGAGGACAGGATGTTTCCCCACTCGGTCTCTCAACATTAAATAATACCCCTTTTGCCCAGTCACATTTCTACATGGCTCTCCATACTTTGTTGAACCCAAGCATAAGAATGAACAATTTCCGTTGTATCTTTGGGGCTTCATTCTTAAGCCTCCTGTGTGTGAACTAAAATAAAATCTTAAGGCTTCCCCCACCCCCACCAGCTGACTCAATGGATCCCCCTCTTAGCCAAGGGGATATCCTAAAACTAAATTGCCTGCCACGAAGAGGGAGGTCAGACATGCCTCACCATGCCCCCTCCCTTCTTGGAGACACCCTTTGTAACTCATTAACAGCCCTAAGGCTGTGCAAGACAAGCCTGCAGGTCCTCAATTTACACAACAAATATGTCCTGTACTTGTCTCTGATTAACAGAGCTCCTTATCTTAAAACATTCCAAGCCTTTAGATAAAGCTTCATTTCATGTTTTTTAACCAATTACAAGTCAAAGAATCTTTAAACCCACCTATAACCTGTAAGTGCCCCCTTCTTCGAGATGTCCCACCTTTTTGGGTCAAACCAATGTATGCCTCCCACGTATTGATTTATGACTTTACCTGTAACCCCTGTCTCCCTGAAATGTATAAAACCAAACTGTAACCCAGCCACAGCGAGTCCACTTGCTCAAGGCTTCTTGGGAGTGGCTCCGGGTCATAGTCCTCAAATTTGGCTCAGAGTAAATCTCTTTAACATTATTTTACAGAGTTTGTCTTCTTTTTTGTTGACATAGGTATACACATTAAATACAATTTCTATGCCTTTTTTTGTTCTTAATCTATCTCACATCATTGATTTTTAAGGGAACTTTGAGGGGGCAAGGCCCCTGGTTACTACCCTGGTATTGTTAGTTGGATATCACAAGTCTCCCCCACTTATGTACATTTACTGTCAGGTAGTGTTGAGCTCAGTGTTTAAAGAGGTCACCAAATGAAACAGCACAGAAATCGTGACCATCAAGGACTCTCCTCCAGACATAATGCATCAGTTGACAGATTATATCATATACTGCATGTACAGCTATATCAATGAAAAAAATATCATAGCACATCACATGCAAGGTCAAAATAAAGTTGTATAAAATTTTTGCAACATGTGATTATATACGTTTATATTATAAAGTGTTTCTTACTGTGAGTCACAGTCAAAAAAGTTGGGAAACCACTCAGAGGAAAGGGAAGAATTTAGGACAGGTTGAGCATCCCAAATATGAAAATCAGAAATCTAGAACCTAAAACTTTTTCAGCCCCATCATGATGCTCAAAGAAAATGTTCATTGGAGCATTTTGGATTTCAGGTGTTCAATGCTCAATTGATAGGCATATACATAACACAGATATTCCAAAATCTGAAATTTGAAACTCTTCTGGTCCCAAGCATTTCAGATAAGGCCTTTAATTCCAGATAAGAGATATTCAACCTATATCTTCAGTTTTCTTTGACTTCCCTACCACAGTACTTTTCTAATGGATCGATAGGAAAACATGGTAAATCAGAGTTATCAGATCAAAATGAAAATAAGGGAATGTTAAAAGTACGCAGTCCATGAGATGCACAATTCAAATACACTGGAAAACAGCATTTTCATCTTACTGTGACCAGTAACATCTCAGACCAAACGCAATCTCAGTTGAATAATGTTGCCCATATTCCCACTTGTATATGCTCCGTATAGTACAGTATTTTATCCTGAATTCTAGGTAATAAAACAGTTGGAGTTTTCAAATTAACCAGAACTCATTTACCAGTTAAAAAGATAAATTAAACAAAAAGTTATCAGATTTGGAGCATCTAATTATATTATGATTTTTCAAGATGGTCTGTTAGAAGAAAATGACTGTTTATAAGTAAGTTATCTGGAGGATAGCTATGTCATGGCAAATGTATGATACTTTCAAGTACAGATTTATGTTCTTGCTTACTCACCTTTAAGGGAAAGCCTTACAGGGAAACAGAATTCTGCAATGTTTTAGTGTTAGATGCCTTTTTGCCTTGTAGAGTATTGGTGGTGATTTGATTGTATCTCCATATGTATACAAAATTATATCAAGGCTTATGTTTTAAAATTGTGGACTGACAAGGCAGTACTGAGAATGTTAGGTTTACATATTACTACATATAGATTTTAACTTACAGCACGTTAAAGCCTGAAAAACTTAATGATGTACATCTTTTTTAAAAACTACAGATGGGTGACCAACAGTGACAGTTTTGTACCAGAGGACCCGTGTTTCTTTTGTGATATTTGCTTCTGAATGTTCCACTGTGATTCAGAGGCAACAAACTGGGGGAATTCTTTATGTTTATGTTGATCCTGCAACCTTTAATTAAGAATAGCCACACACACACACACACACACACACACGCGCACACAGAAAAGTGCAGCCTTCTGAAATAACTGCTGTCTTGGAGAGCAGTTTATATCTAAGAAATGCCACTGAGGACAATGATCCACTTGGAACAATAAGCTAAAGCTAACAAAAAAAGGTCCAAATCAGAGATTTTCCTAGAAAGTAAATTGATTATATTTGTTTGGGAATATATTGAATTTAGTACTTATTCCAAAGGATATTTTTCATTTAGTGCTTTTTACCCATTGTAAGTTGTTTATCTTACTGAGTTATAGAAGTGCTAAAAATGAATCCTTTGTCAGATACACATATTCTGATTATTTCTCCTAGTCCATGCCTTGCCTGTTCATTCTCTGTCCAGAGTATTTTTTACTAATGATAGAATTCAGTTAATAATATATCAAGTGGTGTAAGTGTTTTGAAAATTCTTTGAAGAATGTGAGAACTACACCATCTACCATAAGGCCTCCAAGGTAAAGATCCTTCAAATATCTCTCATAAAAAATAGGGAGAAAAATAAGAGTGAATTATTTATTAAATAACACAACATTAAGAAAAGCTATTATGTAATTTAATTTTATAGTGGGCTCTTTTGTAATATCCTGTTATGTTTATTTTTGTTAGGAACTAGACACATAAGACATTTTAATAAGACTACATGAATAATGAAAGTAAAAAGATCTTGAGTATATATTAATATCTTCACAGAAGTAACATTTAAATTGAAGCTTCAATTCTGGACAGAAACTTTCTATGAATCATAAGTGCTGTGAGTTTAAAATATGTCAGTTTAGTATTAAGATTAAAAAAATGGGTTTTACCAGAGAAGAGCCCATAACAAAAGCAATTCTAGGCAATAAAAACAAAATAGGAGGTATCAATTTACCAGACTTCAAACTATACTACAAGGCTATAGTCATTAAAACAGCTTGATATTGGCACAAGAACAGGGACATTGACCAGTGGAACAGAACTGAGAACTCAGATATAAAACCATCCTCATATAGCCAGCAGACAAAAACATACACTGGGGAAAAGAGTCCTTATTCAATAAATGGTGCTGGGAAAACTGGATAGCCACATGTAGAAGACTGAAACAAGACCCACACCTTTCACCTCTCACAAAAATCAACTCATGCTGGGTAACAGACTTGAACCTTATGTGTGAAACTATTAGAATTCTAGAGGAAAATGTTGGAAATACTCTTCTAGACATTGGCCTAGGCAAAGAATTTGTAAAGAAGACCCCAAAGGCAATCACAGCAGCAACAAAAGTAAATAAATGTCACCTGATCGAATTAAAAAGCTTCTGCACAGCCAAAGAAACTATCAAGAGAGCAAACAGACAACCCACAGAATGGGAGAAAATTTTCGCAAGCTACACATCCAATACAGGACTGACAGCTAGAATGTATTTAGAACTCAGGAAAATCAGCAAGAAAAAATCAAACAACCCTATCAAAAAATGAGCAAAGGACATGAACAGAAACTTCTCAAAAGAAGACACAATAATGGCCAACACACATGTGAAAAAATGCCCAACATCTCTAATCATCAGGGAAATGCAAATCAAAACCACAATGAGATATCACTCAACTCCAGTGAGAATGGCCTTTATCAAAAAGTCCCCAAACAGTAAATGTTGATGTGGATGCGGAGAGATAGGAACACTCCTACACTGCTGGTGGGACTGCAGTCTAGTTCAACATCTGTGGAACACAATATGGAGATACCTTAAAGTGATACAAGTATATCTACCATTTGATCCAGCAATTCCACTACTGGGCATCTACCCAAAAGATCAAAAGTCACTTTATGAAAAAGACACCTGCACTCGAATGTTTATAGCAGCACAATTGACAATTGCAAAGTTGTGGAAACAACCCAAGTGTCTATCATTTCATGAGTGGATTAATAAAATGTGGTATATGTATATCATGGAGTACTACTCAGCTGTAAGAAACAATGGTGATATAGCAACTCTTGTATTTCCCTGGATATAGCTGGAACCCATTCTACTAAGTGAAGTATCTCAAGAATGGAAAAACAAGCACCACATGTACTCACCAGCAAATTGGTATTAACAGATCAACACCTAAGTGGACACATAGGAATAACATTTATCAGGTGTCGGGCAGCGGGGAGGAGGGAGGAGGGGATGGGTGTATGCAAACATAATGAGTGAGATGTGCAGCGTTTGGGGAATGGTCACGCTTGAGGCTCTGACTCGAGGAGGGAGGGGGGCATGGGCAATATACGTAACCTTAACACTTGTACCCCCATAATACACTAAAATAAAATAAAAAGAAGAAAAAAAACCTAAAAAAATAAGTTTTATATGACTGTGGAGAGATGGAACAATCAAGATACTACTGACTGCTAACTCTGGCTCACTGTGTCTTGGCTAACACTATGGAATATTCTGTAAGCAAAAAGAAAACAAGTAAACACAGGAGTTTTTCTGGCCCAACTCTTCCATTCCTCTGGTCCTCTAACTATAATAATCCTAGTTACTCTTTTCTCTCATTTCTGAGCCAAAGGGAAAAAGGAAGCTTTTTCATAAATTCCCAGGTCCAGATCATCAGAGAAAATTGTAGCTACCTGTATTGACATATATTCTGGAAACCTTTTGGGGTAGAAAATGTAATGCCGTTTAAGACTTTTAAGAGTGCTATAAAGTAGAGTTTAAATGCATCATAAATATTTAAGTTTTACTGTCTCTCTCCCTAGGTTATATTTAAATTCACCTAAGTTCCATATCTGGATGGCTAAGAACAGATATTTATATTTACCATTTAATAAACAACGATACATCTTGCAGGACCATGTGTTTAAAAGATTGACAGTGAAGTTATGTTTTATGGACTTGAAATGCTACACGTCAGTTTAGTCAATTGGTTTGGAGATGACAAGCACCCATTCCTGGTATGTCTAGCATGGTTCTCATTCAGTTAGTACACGGAGAATCACTATAGAGAATTAAGAGACCACTCCAAGGCTGACTTATAACATTCCTGTGTTTTTACTTTCCTGTATTAAAGAGTGCTAAAATTGAGCAGATTGGAAATTCTGCTGGAAAACCATAGATTTAAGATAAATAAGTGATATATCCAATTTCTAAAATTCCACAGGTAAAATATATTTTTGATTACTTTTTCATTTTTACCCAGAGATGGGGTCTTGCTATGTTGTCCAGGCTGGCCTTGAACTCATGGCCTCAAGCAATCTTCCCATCTTGGCTTCCCAAAAGTGCTAGATTACAGGCGTGAGCCACTGCACCTGGCACGATGCTTTTATTATTAATACTGCATTCCTTTTAGGTCATGCATGAATATGCAAGGGTCTGTTTACTTTTTTTTCCCAACATATCATAGGGGTACAAATGTTTAGGTTACATGTGTTGCCTTTCCCCACCCCCCTCCCCCCCACCAGAGTCAGAGCTTCCAGCATGTCCACCCCCAGATGGTGGCATCACACTCATTATGTCTGTATATACCCGTCCCCTCCTCCCCCCTCCCACCTGCCCGACGCCTGATAAATGTTATTCCTATATGTCCACTTAGGTGTTGATCAGTGAAACCAGTTTGCTGTTGAGAACATGTAGTGTTTATTTTAACATTCTTGGGACACTTCACTTAGTAGAATGGGTTCCAGCTCTATCCAGGAAAATACAAGAGGTGCTATATCACCATTGTTTTTTAAAGCTGAGTAGTACTCCATGGTATACATATACCACATTTTATTAATCCACTCATGAATTGATGGGCACTTGGGTTGTTTCCATATCTTTGCAATTGTCAATAGTAACACCAGAGCCCAGGAAGTGCTGAGATTGTGAAGGAAGAGCCACCTGGCCATAATGCAGTCCTGGAAGGAAGCAAAGGCTGCTAAACACACAACACCAGTGCAGGGAGGCAGCAGAGAGGAAATGCCTAGAATGCCCTATACTTGCTTAGTTAGTTTCTGCCAGTGCCACTGGCCAAACCCAACGAGTAGCTAGCCAGCAAGAGAGCTCCAGTGGTCGCTTTCTGAGATAGCCTCCTGGGAAGCATAAGGGATCTAGGGAGACACAGAATAACCAGCATTGCCCTCTCCCTGGGGATCTCTCGTCTCTGCTTCCCCCGATAGAGGCAGGTGCATCTCTCTTATGCTCACTCTTTCTTACCGTTCTGGGAATTAATCCTATAGTGTTAACAATGTCTCTCTGTGGGCGTCCACAGAAAACATTCATGCATCCTTTACATTTAATAGTAATATCCACTAAGCTACTTGGAGCCAGGCATTGCACTAGGTGCCTTGCAGGCTTTCTTTTTAAACCTCATAATAGTGTATCAAGGCAGTTACTGTTATATTTAATTAAAAAGAATGATGAGGGAAGAGAGGAGGTGGAGATAAGAGTCCAACCCAGAGAAGTTAAGTCACTTATTCAGGCCACATAGGTGCCTTTCCATACCAAGTTGCCTCTAGGAAGAGAGAAAACAATACTTGATGTATCATGTTTTGCCTTCTTAATTCCCTGTTTCTTCCATTGGTATCAGCATATTTAGCTTGGACATTGCAAACAACTGAGTGTGGCTCTGAGATGTGAGATCTCCACTGGGAACTGCTTTGGTTGAAGAACTCCCTGCCCTTCCCTCCCCTTATACTCCCCTCCCCTTCCCTGCCCTGCCCTTCTTTCAAAAAGCTATAGATGCTTTATTGGATTTACCAAGCAAATCAAATTACTTTTTCTTTTTTTCTAAAAATTAGTTTTACTGAGATATCACTTACATACAATAAAATTTATTCATTTTAAGTATATAGTTTAAGTTTTTACAACTATATACTGTCCTGAAATCATGAGCAAACTCAAGATACAGAACTTCTCATCACCCCAAAACATTCTCTCATGTCAGTTTGCAGTCATTCTCTCCCTACCAACCCACCTGCCCAGGCAACAACTGATTTGTTTTCTATCACAGTGGTTTTGCTTTTGGCAGCATTTCACACTAATGAAACTTTCCTTCCCTTAGCACCTTTTGAGATGCATCAATGTTTTTGCATGTATCAGGAGTGCTTTCCAAATCTTATTGGTGAGTAGTGTTTTATGGAATGTAATGATCACTAAGTTTTACACCTTTTTTTCTATTACAGTGTGTTTAGCCATTCACCAGTTGGGGAACATTTGGATTATTTCCAGTTTGGGCGTATTGTAAATAAAACTGCTATGAACATCTATGTACATGTTGGGTTTTTTAGAGACAGTGTCTTGGTCCAGTTTGGGGGTATTGTAAATAAAGCTATTGTGAACATCTATGTACAGGTTGGGTTTTTGAGAGACAGTGTCTTGGTCTATTGCCTAGTGTAGTGACACAATCAGAATTCACTGTAGCCTCCAACTCCTGGGCTCAAGCAATTCTCCTGCCTCAGCCTCCGAATTGGGTAGGACTATAGCTGAACACTACCCCACTCACCTAATTTTTCTCTTTTGTTATTGTTTATTTATTTTTATTTTGTTGCTATTATTTTTGAGACAGGGTCTTGCTCTGTCACCCCAGCTAGAGTGCAATGGTGTCATCATAGCTCACTGCAACCTCAAACTCTTGGCCCCAAGTGATCCTCCTGCCTTAGCCTCCTGAGTAGCTAGTACTACAGTCAAGTGCTACCACACCCAGCTGATTTGTCTATTTTTTTTGTAGAGACAAGGTCTCGCTGTTTTGCTTAGGCTGGTCTCGAATTCCTGGCCTTGAGTGAGCCTCCCATCTTGGTGTCCCAAAGTGCTGGGATTACAGGCATGAGCAACTGCCTGGCCTGAGTACAGGTATTGAGTGGATAAATGTTTTTGTTTTTGGGGGGGTGAATAGCAGTGAGATCGCAGGGGTGCCTAGTAAGTGTATTTTAACTTTGTTTTTTGAAAAGCCCAACTGTTATTTAGAGTAGTAGTTGCTTCATATCCTTTCCAAACATTGGCACTGTCACTCATTTAATTTTATCATTCTGGTGCCTTGTTGTGTTACCCTAGTGTGGTTTTAATTTACATTTCCTTGATGAGTAAGGATGTTGAGCATCTTTTCACGTGCTTATTTGCCAGGTTTTTTAAATATTCTTTAGTGAAATGTGTAGTCTCTGCCAGGCGCGGTGGCTCACGCCTGTAACTGGCACTCTGGGAGACTGAGGCGGGAGGATTACTCAAGGTCAGGAGGCCAAGACCACCCTGAGCAAGAGTGAGACCCCGTCTCTACTAAAAATAGAAAGAAATTATCTGGACAACTAAAAATATATAGAGAAAAAATTAGCTTGGTGTGGTGGCGCATGCCTGCAGTCCCAGCTGTTCAGGAGGCTGAGGCAGGAGGATTGCTCAAGGCCAGGAGTTTGAGGTTGCTGTGAGCTAGACTGACACCACAGCGCTCTAGTCCAGGCAACATAGGGAGACTCTGTCTCAAAAAAAAAAAAAAAAAGGAAATGTGTAGTCTGATCTTTTGCCTGTTTTTAATTGGATTGCTTATTATTGAATTGTAGGAGACTTTTATATATTCTAGACATGTGTCCTTTGTAGGATAAGGATTTTTAAGTATTTTCTGAGACTTTTATATATTCTAGACATGCGTCCTTTGTAGGATAAGGACTTTTAAGTATTTTCTATGTGGTTTATCATTAATGTTCTTAAAATATCTTTGGAAAAGCAAAAGTTTTTAATTTTGATTAAGTTCAGTTCATTAATGTTTCTTTTATGGTTCATGTTTTTGTGTCCTAAGAAAACTTTGCCTAACCCAATGTCACAAAGACTTTTTCATTGCTTTCATCCAAAAATTATGTAGGTTTAACTCTAATCTTTACACCCGTGATATATTTCAAGTTACTTTTCTTTACAAATGGTGTAAGGTAAAGATCGTGGGTTTTTTAAATATGTATATATTCTCATGTTGATCCAGCACCCTTTAAAACCCTTCCCTCCCCTCCCCTTTGTCCTTGTTACTATACGTGCCATGTGTGTGCTGTACACAGCGAGTCTTGTGTCGTTGCTCTGTTGCCTGGGCTAGAGTGCAGTGGTGTCATCATAGTTCATTACAACCTCAAACTGCTGGGCTCAAGCGATCTTGTGGCCTCAGCCTCCTGAGTAGCTGGGACTACAAACACACACCACCATGCCTGGCTAATTTTTTCTATTGTTTTGTAAAGATGGGGTCTTACTCTTGCTTAGGCTGGTCTCAAGCTCCTGACTTCAAGCCATCCTCCGGCCTTGGCTTCCTAGAGTGCTAGAGTTACAGGGACGAGCCACTGCGCCCGGCCAAGAATTTCAGATTTACTGCACACATCAAGAACTTCTGTCTGCCTCGATGTGACTGAAAAAAAAAATGACAAAACTGTTCAAATGAATATCATCTTTTTTGTGTTGAAATTGGAAATCACTATGATGTTCTCTACCATAGGTAAAACTCCAACAATAAATATTAAATGGAGGATACTATGATATACCATATTGATTGATTATCATATCTGAGTCATTTATAAATATAATAAATTAATGATATACTGAATATATTATAATTAATCTAGTTTCACCTATGATCTGTTACCGATTTTCCAGCCTACTAGTTTTATTGTCACTATGTAGCTCTGTCCCTGTCTTCTACCTTCCAGATTTTCCTAGCCAAGGGTGACCACTTACTTACCTTCATCTGCAGGCTCTAGAAGATAGGTTGGCTGTGTTTTACCTGAACTATGGGTTGTACCTGTCTGGGCCAAACAAAGAAGTTTAGCTGTAAACTTGGGAACAAAGGCAGGGGCCAGTTAAGTTAGGGAACCTCGAATCTGGCAGTCAGGTATTATGAAAACCAAAGACAGGACTTGAATTTGGCTGGCTAGTGTCCAAATAGGAACAACGTCCAGGGTGTTTATGTAAATTGGGGAGACAGCATATTGGCAAATTCCATAAGAAGTAGATAGAGTCAGAGAATAGACAGGGGTGGCAGTGAGTGATGACAGACTCTGGGAACACTGGGTATCTGTGAGGATTTAGTTACTAGAAAAATTAAGAACCACATACCCAAACTTGAGTTAACTCTGATCTTTTGTGCCCTAATTGCCGATGTGTCTATGCTAGGGAATGCTACTTCGGGCATTTCTCTGAGGATATGATACTGAGCTCCCAGCTATCTGAATCCAGAGCCCATAAGAGGAGGGTGTGTGTGATTTCCTCTGTTTTATAGTACTTGAGATAATGATAAAGTAATACTGCCCCATTCAAAATTATCTCCATGGGAAACTATATTCAATTAGATAATAATATTATTGCTGGAAATATTTTGAAATTTCAGTAATAGAATTGTCTTCAGAAGTTTTCTTTTTTGTTTGATTTTGTTTGATCTCTAACTATATTTTTCATTTTATGAAGATTTTTATATTTTTAGAATAAGCCAAAATTTGTTAAGATCCAAGTCTGGAGAGAAACACATGGATGATCAAGCTGGGTGATTGAGATTAGGTCAAAAATGAAGGTGTGGCTATACAGTAATAACATTGGCCTATGAACTTCATTTTATGAAGGAGACAGTGAAGACACAAATAGGTTAATTAATCAGCCTGGTTTCACATAGTCAAGAAATGTCCGGTGAAGGATTCAGATACGCAGTCTTAACCACCATGCTTATACTGCCTTCTGCCGTGTGACTACCTACCTACCTTACACAGTATAATGGTGAGCAAATTGTAAGTTAATAAACACTACATAATATTACTAACAGAAGTTGACACCATGTTTATATTTATCTAGTAAATTCCTTTTACTTGTAAAATACAAAATATTTTAATAGCAAAAACTAAGGAGGATGAAGACAAGAGTAGAAAGCATAACTTGCCCCTTGTTCCAAATTTTCACAGTCCCCATGATTAAGTCCCCATCCATTGTGGGCAGCCCTATAGGGTGGTGACTGGGTAAGAAATGAAGTTTGGGCCGGGCGCAGTGGGTGGCTCACGGCTTTAATCCCAGCACTCTGGGAGCCTGAGGCATTGTTTGAGCTCAGGAGATTGAGACCAACCTGAGCAAGAGCAAGACCCCATCTCTACTAAAAATAGAAAGAAATTAGTTGGACAACTAAAAATATATAGAAAAAAAATTAGCCGGGCATGATGGCACATTCCTGTAGTCCCAGCTACTCGGGAGGCTGAGGCAGGAGGATCGCTTGAGCCCAAGAGTTTGAGGTTGCTGTGAGCTAGGCTAACATCATGGCACTCTAGCCAGGGTAACAGAGTGAGACTTTGTCTCAAAAAAAAAAAAAGAAGTTTGGAGTCAGGTGAATGTGAATTCCTGTCCTATTCTCACCACTCGCTTCTTGGGTCACTTCGTACAAATAATGTATTTTCTTTAGGTTTTAGTTCAATAAACTCCAAAATGGGAGTAATAATAGCACCTCATTCCCAAAGTTTTCAGAACAGTGGTCCCCAACCTTTTTGACACCAGGGACCGGTTCCGTGGAAGACACAGACTGGGAGGGAGGGGAGGCAGAGCTCAGGGCTGATGTGAGTGATGGAGAATGGGTGTAAGTACAGATGAGGCTTTGCTCACTCTCCTCCCCTCACCTCCTGCCATGTGGCCCATTTCCTAACAGATCATAGACCGGTGCTGGTCTGTGGCCTAGGGGTTGGGGACTTCAGGTCTTGAAGATTAAATGTACCAAGCATTAATATATTGTCTGGGACCCAGAAGCACTTGATAAATGATAGTTTCTGCTTTCAGTGAATTAATTTGGTTTATGCAGAACTCAGTTCTTTTTGTTATTTTTCACCCCCACACCTACCCTGCACAAACAAAAAACCCCACTCACCTAAGGGTGTTTAAGTGTATAGCACACAAAATTGAGGAAAAGGACAGGATTTACATCACACTTTAAAATGGAATAGTAAGGGCTGGGGGCAGTGGCCACTGCCATAATCCCAGCACTTCTGGCAACATAGCAAGACCCCTTCTGTAAAAAAATGAATACATGAATAAATAAATTGAATATTAGGGACTCTATTCAGACCCATTCTGGTTCATGGGCTGACTGATTAAAAATAAAGAGGGTAGTTTGGGGGCTGCCCAATTTTAAAGAAATGATTAGACATGTCCACTCTTAAAAAGATCTATCCATCAATTTCAGGAGTCTTGGGCTCCAGCCTACCAGTGTGTGCTGAGCCCTGTCTCTACTCTCTTCTTGTAGCCCTTTGACCTCCACGTTGCTTTTAACTTCTAGTGTATGAAAGTTTGCCTCACTTTCTATCCATAAAAGTACAAAATCTTTTTTTCTCTGCAGGATTTTTTTCTTAGCTGTTGATATAATAACTTTTTTCATGCCCATTGATATTTGGTTTACATCTTAGAATTCTGAATAAGGACTTCATGTGCCAAAGATTTCCACTACCAAAAATGGGGAGGGGCAGTTTCTAAATCACTCTTATAATCCAGAGAGGTAAAGAACATAATATACCAAATTATACCTGAGAAACTGTTTAGGTGAATTCAAAGTTTCCTTGGGAATCATCCTGTGTGGTACTCAATCCTGCTTTGTTGAATCATACATTATGTGAAAGATTATCAAAGGAGAAAAGAAGAACTTTCAGCTGAGGCCAGAGTCAAGGTTTCCTGACTCGTGGACATGACATCATGGCTGGCATATAGGTGCCATCCAGACTGGCGCCATGGGCCCTGTGTGTGTAATAAAATCGAGATGAGTTCACAGGTGCCATGATGAGGGATATGGGCAGTGGGGTCTCAGATAACCTTGATCAAGGTACATTAACTTCCTTGGCTTAAATTAATTCATCTTTATAGAAGGCCTACTCATGGGGGGAAACTTTGGGAGGTGGGATATGTTTACAGAATAGATTGTGGTGATGGTTTCATGGGTGTCTCCAAACTCTAGATTATGATTTTTGTTTCATACTTTGCTCATTGTCATATATATTAGATGTATACAGCTTTTTGTATGACAATTATAGCTCAATAAAGTGGTTCTTTAAAAAAAAATAGAGCTAATTCTTCCCTCACATGGCTGGTTTGAGGACTAACAATGCGAAGATGCATATGAGATCTCCGTCCCCACATCTGGAGTACAGCAGGCACAAAATGAATGCCATGTCCTGCCCTTTCTCAATCACACCAGCATACAAGTTGGATTCAAGGTCGGGTACCATCAAGTAGAAGAAAATAAAAAGCACCAATAGTTGGGAGATGGTGAAACACATGGGTGCTTAGTGGGTACGCTGTGGGGATGAAGGCAGGCTGCACCCGTCTGTCCTTCACAGTGTCAGCTGGCAGGTGAATGAAGAGCAACGCATGGGTAGCTCTGCTCCAAGTTCCAGATCCAGGAATGGTGGATGCCAGGGCCAGGTTGGTTTCCAGCCTGAACATCCATCTCATTGCTCTCCACTCATTTGCCAAAGGTAGGCTCCGACCTCTTCTGGTTCCCAGGGCCGATCTTGACGTGGGGCCATATATGCTCAGTTGGCTCCAGCTCCACATTTGGCTGCTAGTCTAATCCTGACGGCTAGACTGCTGCTTGCTATGCTGTCTGAATCCCTGCCCCTTAGCCTTCCTACTTCTCCCTGGCTTCCTTGTCATTCTACCACATGTACCTGAGAGTGAGCCCACTGCCTGTCTCCTCGGCACCGCTAGTAGTCAGAAATTACAGTGGCTGCATGGCACATCATCGTTTCCCCGAAGGCCATGCCTGCATGCCCATCCTGGCCTGTAGCTGTGGCTGAATGAGCCAAGGGGAGAGCCTGCTGACCTGTCAAGCACCTTCCCAAGACTCAAAAAATTGTTATTGATACATAATAGATGTACATAGATTCACAGTAGAAGTGATAATTTAATACATTCATATAATTTGTAAAGATCAAGTCACTGTACTAGGATATCTATCACCTAAAATACATGTCTTTTTATGTTAGATCTTTCCTGAGAATTTTGAAAACTTAGAGATGGAAAATGGTGAGAGTTGAGTCACCTCTGGAGACATTCACAAGAGAAGCCCATGGGCCAGGTGAGGTGCCTCACACCTGTAATCCTAGAAATCTGGGAGGCAGAGGGAGGAGGATTGCTTGAGGCCATGAGTTCCAGACCAGGCTGAGGAAGAGCGAGACCCCATCTGTACTAAAAATAGAAAAAATTATCTGGGTGTGGTTTGCACACCTGTAGTCCCAGCTACTTGGGAGGCTGAGGCAGGAGGATTGATTGACCCCAGGAGTTTGAGGTTGCTGTGAGCTAGGCTGACGCCATGGCACTCTAGCCCAGGCAACAGAGGAGACACTGTTTTAAAGCAAAAGAGAGAGAGAGAGAGAGCAAGAGGGAGAGAAGCCAGAAGCTCTTCTGTTTTGAAAGCACTGACTCTGTTACCATGCTTCTTGAGACATGGCCGTTCAAGTCTCCTATTGTAAGCTTCCACAGTCAATCTAAGTTTTGCTTATGTGATGAAAGATCAATTTGTGATGCTTGATTCCAACAGGAACCTTGTCCAGTACTTATCTGGGCTTACTGTTCTCTCTTCCTAGTCCAGTAACTCTCTTCAGTCAACTCACCCAGCCAGGCCAAATACTAAAGCATAACAGTACACTCTAGTATTTGACATTTGTCTCAGGTTCTCCAAAGCACCATAATTTTTGGAACTTACTCTAGTCATAGTGATGTCATTACACATCCATTTATCTATCCTTATTGAGCACACTGGGTACTGTCCATGGTGCTGGAGTTACAAACGAGAGCAGACAGCATCACTGCTTTTCAGCATTATAGACTAGTGGAGGAGACTGCCATACCATGAATAATCTCAGAACGAAGGGCTGAGAACTATAATGGAGCTACAGCTGTGGTGCAATAGGAGCACAAAGGTGGGAGCAGTGATTGTCTTCCGAAAGGGGATTGGGAAAGTCTTCAAGGAGTAGCTAATGTTTAACGTTAGCATTGGAGAATGAGGAAGAGTTCACCAAGAGAAGAACGGTAGTACTGCATTTAGAAACACTGCAGTAAGTTGGTGTGGTGGCTCATGCCTATAATCCTGGCACTTTGGGAGGCTGAGGCTGGAGGATCTTTTGAGGCCAGGAGTTTGACACCAGCCTGAGAAACATAGTGACACCTTGTCTCTACAAAAAATTTTAAAAAATAGCAAGGCATGGTGGTGCGTGCCTGTAGTTCTAGCTACTCTGGAGGCTGAGCCAGGAAGACCACTTGAGCCCAGACCACTTGTACTCCAGTCTGGGGTCTGGGCAACAAAGTGAGAACTCGTTTCAAAAAAAAAACCCTCAAGAATGGCAAATTTATTAACTGCTAAGCCTAACAATTCCATTTTCGGGATTTATCCCACAGATGTATTTGTACATATATGACTTATGTATAAGAATAAACACTGCAGCATTATTTGTTAAGAGTAAGAGATGGAAACCAATCTACATGTAAGTTAATAGATCATTGGTTAAATAAATACAGTCTATCCACTTGACGGAAGGCTATGCAAGTGTAAAAGAAGAATGAGGAAGCTCTCTATTCACCAACATGAAAGATCTTTGAGACGCAATGCTAAATAAAAGAAAGAAAGGTTCAGAATAGTACTGCCTCTTGTTTGTTTTGTTGTTTGATTTTTTGTTTTTTTTCCCTTCAAGACAGGCTTTCACTCCATCACTCAGGCTGGAATTGGCAGCAGGATCAAAATTCACTGCAACCTTGAACTCCTGGGCTCAAGGGATTCTCCAGCCTCAGCCTCCCAAGTAGCTAGGACTGCAGATGTACACCACCACACTTGGGTAATTTATTTTCTTTTTTGTGGAGACAGAGTGTTGCTGTGTTGCCCAGGGTGGTCTCGAACTCCTGGCTTCAAGTGATCCTCTTGTCTTGGCCTCCCAAAGTGCTGGGATTACAGATGTGAGACATTGCACCTGGGCTTGCCTCTTATTTTAAAGAGAGGGTAAAATGAAAATATATGTTCATATTTGTGCACATTTACATTAAAAGTCTATATACTATTTATATACATCTGATTAAAGGAGTTATTATTTACAGTAGGGTGAGAACTAGAAAGACAAGTGAAAGATTTTTCACTCAACATATTTTTTAATTTTTTAGGTGTGAAAATATTATCTATGAAAAATTGTTTTGAAAGAACACATTGCAAAAAAACACCAAAGTTAGATACAGGGCTTAGAAGGCAATTTTTTAAATTGCTCTATGGGTCAGAAACTTGTTGGCAAAAGAAAACAAGGGGAGAATGCTTGCTGCACCCTCCTCCCAGGGGGCCGTGATACTCTAGTAGCTGTTCAGCAACAGTGTGTGGGAACAGGCTCCTTCAGAAGCAGACATGGGTGGAGATCTGTGGCTGATGGGCACGGAAAACATTGGCAGGGAATCTACAGATTTGAATGCCGAATTTTTATTCCTCCTTATGTGGGTGTATTCGTTCCATTTAAACAACATTCCTTCTGCTTTATTCCTGAAAGGATGTGAAGAGTTTCATTGAAGACACTGGGAAAAGAAAGCAAATAGATCTGTCATCTTATTCTTGGGCTGCTATAACAAGACACCATACATAGACTGGGTGGCTCATAAACAACAAATTTGTTTCTCAGTTCTGGAGGCTGGGGAGTCCACGATCAGGCGCCAGCAGGTTGTCTGTCTGGTGAGGGCAGCCTTCTATTCCACGGATGGCACCTTCTTGCTGTGTCCTCACATGGTGGAAGGGACAAGGCAGCTCTCTGGGGCCCCTTTATAAGAACCCTAGTCCCATTTGTGAGGGCCCCACCCTCATGACCTAATCACCCCATAGGCCCCACTTGAACCCCCCACATTGGTGGGTTTCAACATAAATTTAGGGGAAACACACATTCAGACCACAGCTACTGCATACCCTAATGTCATCTTCCAATAAAAAAAAATTCCTTTGAAATTTGGAAGTCTCCATTGTGGACAGGATAAGACGCAGACTGAAAAGCCTTTACTTTCCCCAGACAACGGACCTGTGAATGTTATTAGACACGGCTGGGTTAGTTGGGTTTGGTTTTACATTCCTGCAAGACTCAGTGCACTTCTCTTTAAAAGACGGAGAACAACACTGTCATCTTAGATGTTCCGTGCCATCTGGTTATCATAAAACTTGTTCAGGCATGCAAATGAAAGAAGGTGTAATTAAGGAAAATCAGTATATTCAAATGAGGTTGTCCTCTAGCAGTTACCACTGGCTGAAAGTTCAGTTCTCAATTTTATAGTTTCTAAAGCTTTTTTGTTTTCTCTACACCAAGGGGACTGACCAAAACTGAGGAGAGTCTTTGTTTTAGGAGATGGTTGCCGTTTCTGTCTGGTATGCCTTCCTTCCTGTGAGGAACTGCTTTTCTCCCACCCACGTGCCGACTCTGCCTGCTGACATTCGCCCCCTAGTTCTGGGGGCGACCTGCTCGCTGTCAGTCTGGGGCACCGTCAGTCACAGTATCTAACCATGTGGCATCAGGGTTACCGAGACTGGGCCAAACCTAGTGGCCCCTTCCCTTGGCCCCAGTCATTTGTTCAAAGGAACGAGCCAGTCTGCGGGGGGCATTCGTCCCAAGCTGGGTGAATCATCCTCTTGGGCTGAAGGGGCCTTGACTCTCAGCTCACAAGGCCCGAGGGACATGAATAGGGACAGCCGGCAGCCATGTGAACTGTGTGTGTATACTGTGGCGTTTAGAAGGCTACCCGAAATTCTTACAAAGTCATTTTACGTTATTGGCATTATGAGCGGTTGAAACAAAATGTAGCGCTGTGCCACTTATTTTCAATTTAAATAGGCCGATTGACCTTTTGAGATGGTCAAGTATGCGGGACAACTGATCAAGTTTGAAAAGAGAACAGTACAGATTGGCATGGGAAAAGATTTCATAGATCTGAGGGACTTTAGTAGAACCTGAATGATCTGGATGAACAGAGAAAAATAGTGACCATGTTGTAGGTAGCTGGAAAATTATTAGCCAAAGTGCCACAAAAGAAGCAGGCAAGAGCATCGACCTGACTAGGACGGGGCTGAGGGTCAGCAGGCAGGTAAGTAGGCCAAAAGCACAAGATTCGGATGTGGGGGTCTTGAGACTAGAGGAGAGGGCCCAGCATGGACTCCAGGGGAAGGAACTGCAGGAGAGAGGCAGAGGGGCAGAGAAGGGAGAGAGGACAAGGACTGGAGGGAGACACGAGTGCTCTAGACAACGGCCGTGACTAACTGCTCTCTGTGTACGTCAATAAATCGTATTATGTAACTCTGCACCCCATGACCTGTCACCACGGCCACGGCTGTGCAGGCCAGGGGCAGGGGCAGAACAGGGCCGTCTGAATGCTGCCTAGTGTGGAGGCCAGAAAGTGCCTCCCACGGTATGAAGGGTTGTTGAGCTGTGGACAGTGAAGAAGCAGCAGACGCGGGGAGCTCTCTGCCCTCCGTCTGTTGCCTGAAAGCAGGGGAGACTTATAAAAACAGAAGGGGCCCCGCCGCCCTTTCTGCCAGGGAGCAAAGGGTACCAGTGAGGATGGCTCTAGACTGCTCAGCCTGGAGATGACACCAGAGGAATCGCTAGTAACAAGCTTACTAACTGGGCTTTGTCTGCCAGCTGTTTGCCTTGCCCCAAGAGGCCACCCATAGAGACTCAAAGTCCTTTTCCCTTATCTTCTTACTTCTCTAAAAATTTACTGTTTTTTGGGGGGGTGGTTTAGTTCTTTGTTGTTCTTTGTGTTTTTATTCCGAAGATAGAGAGTCACACTGTGTCATCCCCACTGGAGCGCAGTGGCATCGTTACAGCTCACTGTAACCTCCAACTCCTGGGCTCAAGAAATCCTCCTGTCTCAGCCTCCCGAATAGCTGAGACTACAGACGTGCACCCCCACACCTGGCTAAATTTTACTATTTTTAGTAGGGATGGTGTTTCCGTGTTGCTCAGGCTGCTCGGAACTCCTGAGCTCAAGCTGTTGCGGCAGTGTGTACAGCTAGCATTGCAGCTCTTGTTACAGATCTTTTGACCAGAGAAAGAACCGAGCGGCACACAAAGAGTCGGAGAACAGCCTTTATTCTTCTACAGCAGGCTCAGCACACCCAGTGTTACAGCTCTCTTCGCGTCTTCCGATATTCTCCCCTTCCTGCCCTTCTGCCCCTGCTTTTATACCATTGGTAGAGCTCAAGAAGAGTCCAATCAACTACAAGCATTAACATCCAATCAGCAACAAGCTTTAACATCCAACCACCAACAAGCTTTAATATCCAATAAAAAACAGTGGGATTCAAAAATTACCCAATCAGGATCACGCAAACAGCCCAGAAACAGGCAGTGGCACGTGGGCCTGGGGGCATTCCGGCTTGCGGGGCCCTAGGCGCCTCTCTGCGCTGGGGGGCCGGCCCCAGCAGCGCGCCCTCCAACTGGCCATGCGCAGCGCTGGCTCGCAGAGATGTGGAGCTACATGGAGGCAGCAAGCAGCCGCGTCCCAGCACCCAACATTTTCCGCATCAAAACGATCCTCCCACCTTGGCCTCCCAGAGTGCTAGGATTACAGACAGGAGCCACCACACCTGGCCAAATTACTAGTATCTTTTATCTTCACTTTCAAAGAGGATTGACTCACATCCAATTTAAAAGTTCAAGTTAAACCCAAAGGAGAAAACAAACTTCCTAGCTGGGAGTCTTCAATGTCCTATTGTACACAAGAGGTTAAAGCATGGGGCACTGGAGTGGGTTTGCAGATAGTAATAAGGGACATGTGCTGCCCCACATGCACCTGACAGCACACAGCAATGGGGAGGGTGTTGTCGTTGTTGGAGTTCAACTTTTTTTTCAAGTTAGAGTTCTTTAACTCTGTCCTCCAGCCCCCTGAGCTGCTCAGCCATGGCTAGTCCTATGTCCTCTTATGTAGACTATTCAGGCATTGTTTCTGTGGGATCTTGGGGTTCAAAGGTGAAGCTACAACAGCAGGGGGTTTTTTGTCTGTATTTCTTGTTAATAGTTAGGCAGCTGCTTTTGTATGGGGCCTAAGTATTGTGGGTTTTGTGTCATGGACAATTTACATGAAAATGTGTATTGGTAGGATTTCACATAAAGTCTCAACAAGGTTCACCATAACCCCATTAGTTATGCAGTCAGTACCTTTATGACTGTGTTGACTACACAGCAGATTCTGGAATAGGAATCCTGGAGAGGAGCAGACCTCTAGGCTTATAGTTCAGTGTCCAGAGGGATAATTCTTACTATGGCAGTGGCTGCTGTTATTGAAGGCGTTTGTGGCTACTTTTGACAGCATCTTTTCATATTTTTGTTTGTACCTCTTTCCTCCCTTCCCTAGCTCCTGCCCATCCTCCCTTTCCTAGCCCCTGACTGTCCTCCCTTCCCTAGCCCCTGCCTGTCTTCCCTTCCCTAGCCCCTACCTGTCCTCCCTTCCCTAGCCCCTGCCTGTCTTCCCTTCCCTAGCCCCTGCCTGTCCTCCCTTCCCTAGCCCCTGCCTGTCCTCCTTTTCCTAGCCCCTGCCTGTCCTCCCTTCCCTAGCCCCTGCCTGTCTTCCCTTCCCTAGCCCCTGCCTGTCCTCCCTTTCCTAGCCCCTGCCTGTCCTCCCTTCCCTAGCCCCTACCTGTCGTCCTTTTCCTAGCCCCTGCCTGTCCTCCCTTTCCTAGCCCTTACCATCCTAGGCCTGCCAGTGCTAGCTGCAGGCATATATTAACTTTACTAAAAGAGTGGATTGAGGAGCCATTATGTTCTCTAAAGTCATCAAGAGAAGACTGATATAAAGATATTCAAGATATTCAGTTATAAACAACTTTCTTCATACTATGGTAAAGTATTCCAGCATTTTCCCCCATATCTGGTGACTTAATTCAGGTTCTTAACATTTATTTCCTGCTTATTACATAGCTCTACTTATTATTGCTGTAGAACAAAGCACTGCACAACTGAGTGTAAAACAACAACCATGTTGCTGTGCTCACAGATTGTGCATCCAGAATTCAAACAGGGCTGTCTTGTCCCCTATGTCTGGGACCTCAGTTCCAGGGGGAATGGAGAGGACAGGGGGATTGGAGCAGCTGGGCTGGAGGACCTACATCACAGACCATTCCTTTGCTGACGTGTCTGGCCCTCGGCAGGTCTGGTTGGAAGACTGGCTCAGTGTGGTCAGGGCGGCTGCGCAGGAGGCCTCGTGTGGTTGCAATTCTTCCGAGGTGATTCAGTGTCTCGTGAAACAAGGCAAAAGCTAGTCCTGCCTTTCATGGCCTATTAGTGGCTTCAGAAATCATGTCACGTTACTTCTGCCATTCTGTCCTGGCTGAAGCAGTCAGAAGCCTACCCAGATTCAAGGGAAGGGGCCCACCCTCCTAATGGGAGGTGTGTCCCTAATGGGACACTTTGGATCACATTTTTAAACCACCAAAATAGTGCCCCTTTGGGTTTGTTATTTGACCTACCTTTTTGTGGTGTGGGGTTGGGCAAGTTATTTAATTTTTGTGTGCCCTGGTTATCTCATGTAGAAAACCAGATTGGTAATATTAACGACCTCATAGGGGTGTTAAAAGGGCAAGGGTTTCCCTCATCTGGTCTCCTTTACCTCTTTGCCCTGTCCCCTCGTCTCTCCTGCTCACTGCCAGGGGTCGCCTTGCTGTTCTTTAAACACACCAGGGCTGCTCCAGCCTCAGGATCTTGGCACCGGCTGTTCTCTGTGCCTAGAACCCTTTTCTTCCAAACATCCACGTGACCAGTGCTCTCACCTCCTCCTCCTGTTCACATGTCACCTCAGCGAGACATGCTCTGACTCCCTGTGGCCCTCTCAACCCCCTTCAGCCTGATCTAATTTCTTTCATTGCATCTGTTATTCCCTGACATACCCTATAGCTTACAGATTTATTAATGTTTGTTGTGTTTTGTCAGTTTTCCCTGCAATCCTAAAAGCTCTGTGAGAGCAGGAATATGTGTTTTGTTCCTGATACTATTCCAAATATCTAGAACATGCAAGTAATTTATTGCAGATGACCAGTTAATATAGGTTGAATTACTGAGAGATTAAATGAGACAAATGAATAAAGCTTTAGAAGAATCCCTGACACATACTAAGTAATATGTAAATGTTAGTCATCATCAGCATTAATGGTCTGTTATGGTCTTCTGATTTATCATTTCTTTTTTTTTTATTTATTTTTCACCTTATATGAACTTTGACTACTGATTTATCATTTCCATCCTTGTGTCCTCAGCTTCTCCCATCTATAGTTCATGCCAGTGAGATCATCATCTTTCTCGTTTTTTACAAGAGTAGGCTGCTTTCTTAAAGGGACGTGTGATGGGAAGAGTCTAGTCTTAGAAGTTAAAAATGGGAGTCTAGGCCAGGAGTGGCGGCTGACTCCTGTCATCTGAGCAGTGTGGGAGGCCGAGAGGGAGGATCCCTTGAGGCGGGGAGTAGGAGGCTGCAGTGGGCTGTGGTGATGCCGCTGCTCTCCAGCCTGGGCCCAGAGTGAGAACCTGTCTCAAAACACAATGACAACAAGGATGCTTTCATCTTCTTTGACAAGAACAACATTGCGAAGTAGTTTGTTAAGGTCACCAACTGCAGGAGGCTTGTTTTGACCTGTGGGTATAGAAAGTGAGCGAGGGGAGGGACCTGGTCTGGATGGACAGCTGGCCAGGAGAGGAGTGCAGGAGGACAGCAGGGTGTCACGCGGAGGAGCAGCCTCCCCTCCCTGCAGCGGGCGCGGCGGGGCGGGAGTGGCCGCGCCTTGGAGCCGGCCGCGGGAGCAGCGCGTCCGTGCATGCGGGACGCGTCTGCAGGGCTCAGCCCTGCGCGGGCGCTCAGAGGGCTGCGCGGCACGCTTGGCTTTGCCTTCATTGCACATATCGAGTGCTTTATTCATCCGTTTAACAAATATCTCAAGGGCCACGCAGCCCAGCTGTTTCTTTGAGCGCATTGTTTCCAACTGTGAGCAGCGTAATGTAGAGAGACGTTGGGAATCCAGATTTTTTGGATCTCCCTCAAGTTCTGTGGCGCTTCCTGGTGTGGGGACGGGACAGCTGCTCTGCCGCTTTCCGGCCCGCCAGGGCCAGTGCGGGCGGTGCTGCAGGCGGGGAGCTGAGCGCAGCCTGGAGGGCAGTCCTCTCGCGTTGTGCCTGGCAGCCACGCGCCGCCGGCCAGCGCCTTCTGATCACCCCTTGGACTTCCACACTCGGTATTGTCTCTCCACATTCCTCGCAAATTCGTGTCATGTGGTTAAATTCCTTTGAAGTGCTAGATAGTTTAGGATTAAAATTAAAGCAGTGTTGTTTTTTCAACTGTAGGCTCTCAAAACTTGGCAAGCACGATGTGTTCTTTGATTTCTGTATCTTTGTGTGTGCCGTGTTGCAGGACACATTTCCCAGAGACACCAGAGGTTGCTATGGAAACGAACAGCCTGTCTGCAATGTCATAGGCAACTACCGGTTCCAACAAAGCCTGGGCGAGGGGGCTTACGGTGTGGTGAGGCTGGAGAGGCACATGCTGACAGCAGGAGAGGTAAATGCAAATTATGCTTATCTCTGTTACAACAAAGAGGGAGAATGTATATATTTGGGCTTATTTCTAAGCTAATGAAACTTTTTTAAAAGAACATAAAATGCATATTGTCTGGGAGTGCTTTTGCTTTCCCATTACTTTAAATGTTGTGAATATTATATTGAGTGTTTGAGTAGTCTTTATCTTTAAGAATGGGTAGTGTTTTATTCTTTTTTAGTACTAGATGTCTGCCCCACAGTAAAAATTGCTTTGAACTTCAAGTATGCACTTATGTGTATGTGCTCATGGTACTTGCAGATGTATAGTACTGTGTATACTTACAGATTTTTCCTCAAGAGGTTTCTTCTCTCTAAATACTTTTCTCATAGCTGTGTTTGACGGGTTAGAGTGCAAGAAGGCGCACACTTTCCTAGCTTCTGTCATACGGGCTTTTCGCTCAACCTTACTCCTTATTTATCAACATGCACCCATTAAAACCATGAAATTAACTCCTGCTCACATTCTTCCTGTGTGGTGCGGAGTCTGCTTTGCTGCTTTGACATAGTTTCCTGCATTTAGGTCTTTGCACCTGCCCTTCCCTCTGCCCGAAATGCTCCTCACCCTTCCAGGGGGGTCGCTCTGGGGAGTAGTCCTTGACAGACCTCTCTCCTCAGGCACAGGCCGGGGCAAAATCCTGACGCTGCCCTTGTCTGACACCAGTTACACTGTGCTGGAATCACTTAGTTGTCTCTCTCCCCGTCTAGTCTGCTGGGCTGCCCCTAACCTGCAGGGCTGGGCAGAAGTACTGCACATGGTGCTCAGCACCTCTTAGGCACTTAATAAATATTTGTTGAATGAATGTGATAATACTTTCGAAGGAAGCTTTTAAAAGAAATGCTCTCCCTGTGCCAGACCCTCCTGGTGGATGTGCCGAGACCCTGTGACGGAAGTGCCATGGCGTGGATGCCCATGGCCCCCTGGCTTGGGGCTGCTGGAGCAGGAGCCCCGGCCCGGCCTTCTGCCAGCAAGCAGCCGTGTGAAGCAGCACAGCCTGCAGACAGTCTTGTTTTCTGTGCAAGCCGGGACTTGGGGAAGGGTGGGAAGCATGGGTCTACACTAAGTGGAATCTTAGGTAAAGACTGGAACCAGAACTTTGCTTCTTCACAATTCACCTCAATGTTAGTGACAAAATACCGTTGGATTTTTAGTTAGGACTCCTCGTGGTTGAGTTGCTCAGACTGCTTTTGGAATCTAAACAACGGGAGTGGGTAGAGCTGTCCCTGTGTTTCTTCAGTCAAAACTTTCTTGAGATGAGGAACCAAACCTCCGAGTTTACTTCCAGCAGTTCCAGGTGGTTACTGGCCAGTTTCCCTCTGCGGGCGCAGACGGCAGGCCAGCAGAGCAGAGGGGCAGGAACAGACCCTCCCCCTTTTCCTTACATTGGCTGGAGTCTGACCGGCTGTGTTTAATTCTAGTGGGTTCTCTCTCCAGAAGTGCCTGAATATGACTAGCAGACAGTGGCTTAATTTAAAAGTTTTCGCCATTTTCTAAAAAGCTGTGCGCAAAGCCGTTTTACTCCTGTTTTTATTTCTATTCTGGATATGACCCCAAATCATATAAAATATAAATATTACAGAAATCTATTATGCAGAAAGTAAAAGTGCCTTGAAATTTTTTTCTTCAAAGAAATCACTTTCAGCAATTTGGTATATATTCTCAGAGTTTTTTGTATAGACATTAACTTTTTACTTATTTTAACAAAAAAGGGACTCTAATGGAACATAATGGTAAGTTTTTTTAAAACTTGGTAATATAATCTCTGGGTCTGAGTACTCTGAGATCTAATATAACTCAGTTTACTAGCAGCATAGTCTTTCAGTGCGTGGTGGTGCCATAGTTTATTAGCTGTCAGTGGGCACTGGGGTTGTTTCTCATTTTTTTGTTGTTAGAAACAGATCTGCAGTGAACATTCCTTTGTATAACTTTGTGTGCTGTTGTTAAGAATGTTTGTGTAGGGTAAGTTCCTAGAAATGGAAGTCCTTGGTCAAAGCGGGTGAATATTTGACATTATCATAGATACTGCTAAATCAGTTTTGAAAAAAAGGGATGCACCTACTTTATTATCCTACCAAAATGAATGAGAATGTCCATTTTCCCACACCATTGCCACATTGTAGATAAGTTTTATCTGATTGTTTTAGTCTGTTTTGTTGCTATAACAGAACCAGAGACCCGGTAATTGATACGGAAAATAAATTTTTTTCTCACAGTCAAGGAGGCTGGGAAGTCCAAGACTGAGGGCCTGCCTCTGACAAAGGCCTTCTTGCTGCATCCTGACATGGTGGAAGGACAAAGGAAGGAAGCCTGGAGAGAGGGAGGGGAAGAGGAGGAGGAAGGGGAAGAGGAGGAGAGAGAACAGGAGAAAAGAGGGCAGAGCCCTCCTGGCTTAATCACCTCTTGAAGGTCCCACCCCTTAATACTGTTTCCATGGCAATTAAATTTCAACCTGAGTTTGGGAGGGG